>JAMKQA010012943.1:0-23796 GCA_024699735.1 Posidonia australis
CAATCTTTGCAAATAAAGAGGGGAAAAAAAGAGTGTGGGTGAGAGGTGTGGGCTTTGGGCTTCATGAGCCTCCATGGGCCTATGTGGGCCTTGTGGGCCCCCATGGGCCCAAGTGGGCTTTAATGGGCCTTGGTGGATTTGATGGGCTTCCATGGGCCTAAGTGGACTTTTGGGTTCAATTTGGGCTTAATGGGCCCATATGGGCCTAAGTGGGCCTTCATGGGCCCAATGGGCTTAAATGGGCCTGAAAAGGGTTTGAGCTCAGCCACCAGACCCTAGTCCTGCAAAATTGGGAAAAATTGGGGTGTCTACAGTGATAAATTGTAAATTTTCCCCCCAAGGTTTATTAAATTTGTAAGTAAAAGACTTAAAGCATATTTTGCATTCATCATATAAGGCATGCATCTTCTCCTCTCTTGAGTCCACCTATATAGTTTGCAAAGGACATTCTCCGGTTTCTCATTCTATAGCTTTAGCGTGGAATGAGATATCGGTATGTCCCCTATGTCCAAGGTCATGTCGGTGTCAGTAGAGGGTACAGCCTATTGCTTTGGTAGAGGACGAGGCCCCGAACGCACCACCTGTTCACTGCCTAAGCTTTGGCAAGGATTTAGAACAGGAACCTTTACTTTCTAACCATGAGTCGGAGACCCAGTTACCTTTGTACGAGTCCAGAGTAGACGACTTGTTAGGACACCCCTATATTGTGAGAGAGCGCATACTCGAACCAATCATACATCTGCATTCATACCACCATAAGCATTGCATCTTTTTCTAACATGATTCCTGTTATTGTACAACAACAGTACCGATTAGTGTGCGAGTTCCTTAGCCAGAGCTCGAGGTTTTCCTTTCACTAATACCCAATGGGAGTTGGTATTCCATCACATCTCCAGGGTTATTCGTCACTTTTGACGATAGCTCGTCCTAGGATTCACCCTCTTGTTCCCAATCGCAGTCTGATCCGTACCCATTCGCGATCCACCATGGCCCAGCAAACCAGCAAGCCTTATCCCTCTATTGTCCAAGAGGAGGTCCCTGTTTCAGTTCATCCTTCCTTTGTTTCAATCCCTATCATCGTTGCTGCCTCCACCATTGCCTTAGCATCTAGAAGACCTCCACCATCTCAGTACTGTGTCCCTGTGACTACTCTGCCTTTGGGGTCGTCATCTTGGTCATCTGCTGCCTTTGGCACCCCAACCGTTGAGTTTGTTCTCATGACCATCCCTTAGGCTCCTTTCACTGCTCCTTAGGACTATGTGTTTTCTGGCACCCAACCGACTGTGGCTGTTTCTGTAGTAGCTTCCCTCCAGTTTGAACAACTGGGTTTTCAGCTTCCTGACTCGTCCACCCCTTTGACGATCTCGTAACCGCACAGTTGCAACAAATGTCGGCCCTCACCCAGCAGTTGCAGGGATTGACACTAGCACTCCAACCTTTTTCAAGTTTGTCCTTCTTGACTCCCGAGTTTCCTTTGCAACCAACCTTAGGACCACAGATTTCACCCACCACACTACCCCCACAACCGTCACTGTCCCTTGTCTCCCTTACAATAGGGGCATCGACATTGCCATCTACAACACAGCCTCAACACCCACCACAGCATGCCTCTTCACTATCTAGTGGCCAGCCTTCTAGGCTAGCGGGAGCACAGCCAATTATGAGCATAGTTCCCAAGGCCATTCTGGTCCAGCAGCTCCTGCTCCCGCATTCTGCACCTCCTGAAGCACCACCCCCTGCCTTATCATCACCCTTATATCAGACACAAGCTTCATCTTTTGTACTTCAGCCCACAGCACCCATGCACGAGTACACTAACCATCCTCTCGTAGCACCAGACGACGGAATGGTGGATCCAGAGGAGCCTTTAGGGGCGACCCATATGGTGTACGCGACACCCGCATCAGCTACACAATCCGCTACCACAGTAGCTCCAGACACTCTCCTTGCGAGGGTGAACGATTTGGAGCGAACACTACGACAAGTGTAGGGCGGGGACCGTTGGTCCTATCAATTCTAGGACCTCTGTTATTTCTCAGAGGCGACTCTCCCTCTGAACTTTCATATCTCGGAATTTGAGAAATACAATGGTAGAGGCTGCCCAATCTCGCACCTTAAAACCTATTGCGAAGTCCTCGCCTAGCTCCAAGTTGACGAGAGGCTGCTCATCTGCCTATTCTAGAAGAGTCTTATGGGGCTCGCATTGAAATGTTTCACTTCCCTCGACATGGCCACCATCAAGACTTGGGACGACCTCACACAAGTGTTCCTCGAACAGTATTCCTTTAACGTCGACCTAGTCCTGAAGTGGGAGGACTTGGTCGCAGTTAAGCAGAGGCCCTAGGAAACATTTGGGGAGTATGTTGGACGATGGTGATCGTTGGCTTCGCAGGTCAAAGATAGACCCTCCGACGAGAAGTCTATTAAGATTGTGATCCAAGGAGCACAGCCAGCAGTCGAGGCTCTACTTAGCATACAGCCTGTTACCACCTTTTCAGCGTTACTTCGAGTGGATGCTCGTGTTGAAAGTTTAATGCGCGGCGGTAGTTTTCCAGCACTCTCTGCATTTTCCAAGCAAGCCACTTCCTCACATAGTGGCGCCAGCAGCAGCAACAATAACAATAACCATAATGTCAGTCCACTCAAGAGGCAGGATCCCTCTAAGAATACAGTCCCTTACATCAGATCCCCTGCTACACTAGCAAATGTCCATCCGCCCCCTCAGCGTCAAGTAGTTTTTGCACCCACACCTAGAGCACATCATGCACCACACATCACTCCCACTGCCACTCCAGTTTACCCTACCCCACCAGTTAAGATGCGCCCACAAATGGCACATCCACAACCGAAGCGACAACGCCATGACAGGTGCCACTATGCCCCATTGGTGGAGCCATTGAGAATGGTATTACCTAAAGTTGCATCCCTTTTAAGGCTACTTGAGATTCGCCTGCCACAAAGTCTGCTCCCCGCATGGTACAATACGAATGTGTTCTGCAATTTCCATCGAGTCGCAGGCCACTCGACTGACAATTGCCTCACATTAAAAGACACAATCTAGGACTTGATTGACCAGAAGGTCATTGTGATTAGCACACAGGCGGTAAACCCAGTGCCAGCATCAGTAGCCGCACAAGCACCCCCAGCACATCCCAACATTGTTAGCCAGCCTTTACCTCAACATTCAGCTCCGGGAGCAGTAGGCCCCTCAGGAGTCAATTCCATCTTTCCTTTTGATTCTATCTCATCTTCTATTCATCCTACCAATCTTATTCATGATGTATCCTCCCCTTTTCTCCACCAGTTGTATCGATCCTTCCTCAGTGGTTCTGAGGAGTCAATCAATATGATTCACCCTACCACCGAACCAGAGTACACTGTGGCACTACCTATCATATACCCCTAGCCACCTACACTAATTTGTCTCCTAGCTTGGCCACAATCCAGGCTTATCCAGTCACCAGTGCCCCAGAACTACCAAGTTTCATATCCTCTAGTCATACCGGTACAGCTAGCAGCCCGTCCCCCGATTGTCGTCACCCTTGTTCATCACTGTGCAACACTGGAGCTTCCGCATCCCTCTCACATTGGTAGACAATGGAACATGTTTAAATGTCTACCCCTTGCGTACTGCAAGTGCAATTGGATTTAAGTCTGATGACATAATACCAACCGTGAAAGGGATGACGACCTTCGATAATACACACCATGATGCACTCAGGATCCTGGTCATCCCGTCGATCATCGATCCATCCTGCTTTGACGTAGAATTCTACATCGTTGACATCGAACCCTCTTTTAATCTTTTGCTTGGACGCCCTTAGCTTCACACGCATCAGGGCATTCCCTCAACTCTCCATCGTATGGTCAAGTTCTACTGGAATGATAGTGTTGTTGTTGTCATGGCGGAATATTTGGAGAAGGTTGAGGCAGTCTCTGCAGTAACTCTGTAAATTGTCCACTTTGAGCCTAAACCCTCTGATATTCTGTATCGTGTCAACCAGTTTGAGCCAGTTAATTTCATTCCTGCCCTCGAGCGTGTCAACTGTCAGGTCGTTCACAATAATCCCCATTCGATGGTTGAGAACTTGTGTCGCAAGTGGGGATATGAGAAAGGAACCCCCTTTGGGCGATACGACCAAGGAATCACAAGCCAATCAAGGAAAAGGAGTGCAAATAGCGTGAAGGATTAGAATACGAGCATCAGTACCAGCAAAGGAGATTCTCGCGCTCTAGTAAGTCCCCAAACATGATCATTTCCCACGATTTGACTAACTTCACGAGTGTAGGTGTTTTGGATCTAAACTAGAGTCTGTTCATAATGTCACAGTCACCAGTAGTTTGGATTTGCCCAGAAGAGTCTTATCTAGAGAATGATCAGTCAGAGAAAGAGCAAGTTATTGAGCAGATCTGTGAGTAGTTGCAGAGTTGTTCAGTTTTGTTAGAGTCGGGACAGCCAGTAGTGTGTCAGGCAGTAGCAGTGGAAGACCCAGGTTAAAAGGCAGATTCAGAGAATAGCCTAACAGACGACACAGTTGGAGACTTGGATATTTTGTTCCAGGACAGTTGGAAAAGCTCGCAGAGGATCTAGTAAAGAACAACAGAGTTAGGAACGAAAAGGAAGTTGTCCCAGAATCCCAGTCAGAATCACCAGTACCACCCCATGACCAAGCTTCAATTATGGTCCTTCAAGAGTCAGAGAAAGCGTGTGATAGACCAATGGAGTTAATCTTCTCTCAACCGGGAGGCAGGTCTAGTTGGTATTGGCAGCTCAAACCTCACCTCTAGGGTGAGGAGCAAAAAAAAAAAAGACCCTGAGCTAGGCTCAAGGAGCAGTACAGGCGGCAGCAATCTTATCAGTTAGTAGTAGGACAGCTGCCAGCATGCAACACCCCTTGTAATTATTATGGAAAATATAAAAAATCAGAAAACACAAAAAAATTGAAAATCTCAAAAAATCAAAAGATGTAAATAGAGATGCACCAACCTTGGAAGTAGAGAGCCCCAAATCTGCAGTTGGCCTACGCAATCATATGGCAAAAGAGGTTGCACATTGCAACTACAAGAATACAAAAATTACTATGACCGTTATGAAGTGCCACTAGGGGATAGTATTAGAAGAAATCCTCTCAGTTGATATCACAGATCCAACCTTTGAGCAAGAAATTCTATCTGAGCTCATTGCGTATGAAGAGGAAGACGATGTTATCAAGACAAATGGTGCAGATGGGCCCAATTGGCGTGGACGTTCATTGTGAAAGAAGTCCTATCCGTCGGTGCAGTCATTCTCGAAGGTATGGATCATGGAGAGCAGTCAGAGCCCGTCAACGCCTCCTAACAAAAAAAGTACTACCAGTGATCATCAACCACTCTCGAGCCTTGCCAAACATTCCATTGTAGGCCATGCATCTCTATGTTTCTTGCTTACTGCATCCGCACATCACATAAATCGCATGTATTGTACTTTCTTTTCGTTTGCATTGTAATCATAATAGAAAACATTGGCATAATCGTTGTCCGATGAGGAAAATCGAAAGGCCAGCCTGCTTAGGAAGAGTTTTGATCCTCCTCATGTGTTGCTACCTGTGTAACCTAGGGAGTGAGGGAGCAACTATTTGTGGGGAATCGGATGAAATGTATAAGTTCCCAAGGGGCCTATACATTAGGAGGAAGAGAAAATGCTAGAACGAAAGTGAGAGTGCGAGCAGCAAAAAAAAAAACATTGATATCGGAGCACAAAAGCAATGAGAAGATAGAAGATGAAGATAGAAGTCAGCTCCAATGAGAGAAGCATGTGGGACAACCCTATCTCTATAATTCATCCTGGAAAGGAGTTGAAGCATACACCTACCAAGCCCACATTTACAAAGGGACTAGCCACCCCTTAAGTTAAAATTGAAAAGAATAGCAGCCACCCCTCAGCCTAGGTATTCATTATCTCCAAGTAGGGATAACGTAAGTCAGCATGCCTTTGAGGGAGTAAACGAAAAATGAATTATGGAAAAGAGAAGGTGTAGGGCCCTAGGAGTTTGGCATGGAGCCCGTTTTTTTCCCAAAAGTCTATTGATTGAGTGAGAGCCACCATAAACCCATGGATCTAGGTAGTGCCAGGCGAGTTGAGGACATTCAAGTTCCTTGTAGTAGATAGTAAAGGCTTCCTTGGCGCTAACGGCACCAATATCTTCTATAGACCATGCATAAATCTTGCTTCCATCTCATAAGCATTGCATAAATCATTTGACATCCAGCATTTTAGATTACGCCTCTTTTGCATTTTGCACCGCTTTGCAAAGCATTTGGTCTTGTTCCAACTAGGGGCATGCTAGCTACCTTTTGATGTTGGAATATTAGCAAAAAGAGAGCTTCAAGTAGGGGCATGTTAACTGCTCTTTGATTGAAAATAGGTTTATGACTAAGGGCATGCCAGTTGTCTTTCTAGGTCAAGAAAATCATTGGGACAGAGCTATTGTCAGGAGCATGCAGGCCAACACAAGCTGCTTGATACATAGAGCATAGATTCATTGCAAAGATAAACCAAATCAGATTCAGGAATGATACAGTGTAGAAACAAGACTGTCCCTTTATTACAACTCATCAGTTGTACAAAATTTGCTCACTTAATAGTAGTGGACTCGCAACTTACATTTAGTTGACTCTTGCTCTTTTCGAGCTACCAGCTCCTGTAGATGAAGTGCCACCAGGAGGGAGTTAATTTATAGGCCAAGTTTCTTGAATTTCGGCCTTGTACTCTACTGTGCAACCCAAACCTTCAGTAATGGCAAGACCAGAAGATTGAATGCCACCATGCATCAGGCGAGCCAACTCAGAAGTTGTCGTGTTAGAACCGAGAGTGTATCCTTTGAAGCGGTTGGGCATTGGGCTTTGCTCAATTAAATCCTAGCAAAAGCCAAATTAACGCAGAACACGGACAGGATGGTATTCCACCGCCCATAAGCCATGGAAGGATAACCAGTCGCATATCACTGTTGTTAAAGAAGAAGGTGAAGGGCTTCGTAGTTATGAACAGAGTACTCCAGACTACAGTATCATCAGTAAGATTCCGTAATCTTTCGCATAGCTCGTGGACGCCAGGAAGGGTGCGTGAATGATTGGTGTGACTGTAGGAGTCGAAGACAAAGTGTTGGGGGTGCAGGACATCCACCCTCATGTGAGCAGCAAGGCAAGTCTATCAGAAATGAAGCATGGCACAGTTAGATAAGCACAGTAAATCACTAAAATAACAGTGTTGGCATACTTGCACTAGGGTGCCGCAACCATGGAAATGTTGGGAACGCTTCAATGCCCGATCCAAGTCGACATAGGTCTCTGCCAGAAGAATGGGGGCAAGATCAAATTGGCGGGTGATCATGGTCAACGCTACCTCTGCCACCTCAATAGCAACTATCATCCGGCCATGATTGAAGATGAGCTCCCCAAGGAAGCGCACTACAAAGTCGTAGAGCCACATGCTGCCCACTGATGCCAGGTTATTGGCGATCTTGTCAAAATAATCCAAGCGCAGCATTGGAACCAACCCATCTTTGCAGATGAGGCTTTTCTCACAAGCACTTCAGGATAAGCCTATTAGTTGACTCAAGACAGAAGCATAGCTGTCACGACACATGAAAATGGGTGGTGACATATACGACGATAGCCCGCAGATCCACCAGACTTCCTCCAAGGTAGGGGTAAGTTCCATCTACCCAAAGCGGAATACATGGAAAGCGAGTTTCCAGAATCTACCTGTAGCACATAACAAGTGCTAGTTCACCTCAACCTTGGCAATGTTCAACAACGAAGAGGATATGCCTTAAACCTGCAGTTGCTCACAATCCTCAACAATTAGTGCACCAATCCATGTTTGTAAAACATCAGATCAATGTTTTGGTGTCACCATGGTTGGATATCCCAGCATATATGATTTGGCAATTATGACAGTTATTCAGTGGGCCCCGTCATGTACTAGTAGTGCAAATAATTTAGTTCCCAAGGCCTAAAATGCAAAATGGCCACAAAAATTGCATTTTGATCCTCAACACTTTGCAGCTTGCGTACGAAAGGCAAATTGCAAAGTGTCAAGAAAAATTAACACACAACCTTCAAAAGTTCACCAGATGGGATAATTTGCAGAAAACCCCTTAACACCGTGAAATTTGCAGAATAGCCCAGGAAGGGTGTGAGAAATCATATACGAGCAAAAAATTGCAAATACTCAGTAGAATTTTGAAATTCATAGCATAGCAGCAATACAGCCATCAGAAATTTGTCATATTAGGCTAATTTGCAATAAAGTCCCTCAAATTTGGAAAATTACGAATAGGCCCTAACTTTTTTGCAAAACTCGCAAACAATGCCAGGTGAGATTGAAACCCCAGCAAGGTTCTTTCAAAGGATATTTCACATGCATCTCAGCAAGAATACAGGATTCCGTGCCACGAAGCCAGGAGCAAGCACAATTACCTTTTTGCCCTCCAGAGCGCAACTAGAGCTACTTCCTTCCTAGGGGACAATCCATGGATTATCGCTTTTCTTTTCGGATTCTCATTACAAGCAGATGAGATTCTGCTTTCATGTCCTTTTCTTGGATTTTCGCAGGCACGAAATCCTTCTACTTGACTTTCGCTGGGCGGTTGAGGTCATTTTCCTTTCCTTTGCTTGGATCTTCGCAGGTGCAAAATCCTTTTGCTTGGATCTTCGCAGGCGTGAAATCGTTCTGCTTGACTTTGGCCAGGCGGTCGAAGTCATTATCCCATCTTTTTCCTGGACTTTCGCGGATGCGAGATCCTATTGCTTGACTTTTGACTGGGTAGTCAAAGTCGACCTTTGACCGGGAGGTCGAGATCATTTTCCTTTCCTTCGCTTGGATCTTCGTAGGGCGTAAGATCCTTCTACTTGACTTTGGCTCAGCGGTCGAGGTCATTTTCATTTCCTTTGTTCGGATCTTCACGGGTGCGAAATTCTTTTGCTTGACTTTGGCCAGGCGGTCGAGGTCATTTTCCTTTCCTTTGCTTAGATCTTCGCAGGCGCAAAATCCTTCTGCTTGACTTTGGCCAGGCGGTCGAGATCATTATCCCTTCTTTTTTCTGGATTTCTACAGGCACGAGATCCTTTTGCTTGACTTTTGACTAGGTGGTCAAAGTCGACCTTTGATCGGGCGATCGAAGTCCCTTCCTTTTCCTTAGATTTTCGTGGGCACGAAATCCTACTGTTTGACTTTTGATCGAGCGATGAAAGTCGACCTTTGACGAGGCATTTGAAGTCCCTTCCTTTTCCTTAGATTTTTGTGGATGCAAAATTCTTTTGCTTGACTTTTAATCGGGCAGTCAAAATCGGCCTCCGACCTAGCGGTCGAGGTCATATCCCTTCCTTTTTCTTAGATTTTTGCGAGCACAAAATCCTTTCACTTGACTTTGATCAGGTGGTCAAAGTAGACCTTTGACCGGGCGGTCGAGGTCATATCGTTTTCCTCGATCTTCGTAGGCACGAAATCCTTTTGGTTCGCCTTAGGTCCATGTGGATAGGGCCTCCTTTCTAGACAAATCATATGTTTTGTCATGCCCCTTTTCTTTGGGCTGGTACCCCCAACTACTCGGTTAACAACCGTCAAGTTGTCTGACGACCGGGTTGACAAGACTTGGCTGACTTGTCATGTCTAGCCTCCTCAAATTGATAACCATAATAATCTGGCTGATGAGTCCGACAACTTATCATGTCCTTCCACTAGTACCCCTATACGTAGATTTCTTTAGTTTTTGCAATATCGCTTCAACATATGCACCAACATTGCATTTACTTTCGACACCTATTCTTGGGTATAACGTTAGCATCAGCATGGCATTTATATTTAGCACCAGCTCTCGCATCGACATTTTAGTTTA
Source organism: Posidonia australis (assembly GCA_024699735.1). NCBI lineage: Eukaryota > Viridiplantae > Streptophyta > Magnoliopsida > Alismatales > Posidoniaceae > Posidonia > Posidonia australis. The sequence goes on from JAMKQA010012943.1 coordinate 9,879, forward strand.
TCACTGCATTGACATTGCATTGATTTTCAGCATTTTAGTTGCACTTTTGCATTTGCATTTTGCATTCGGCGACCTTTGGTGCATCCATCGGATAAATGACCCAATGCCTATAGCAAACATCACCTCAACGTGGCCTCAAAATAGGGGTATCCTGTCAACCCTAAGCATCGATTTCGGTTCCCTCAGTCCCTCTACCTCGCTCAGGGAGGGGCATCTATAGACACCCCGATTTTGAGGCGGCTCGTAGGCAAACTCTCCAAGAGGATGTTGCGTCAAACACGGCAGGCCTAACCACATATGAATCCTATCTGACATTTTGACTAGCCCGAGATCATCACAAAACCACGACTACAAGTCCATGGTCCAGTCGATAATCCAGGCAGCCAAGTGGTAAATTTAAACCCATATTTGGCACATCATTTAGGTGAACCAATGGAAAGCACTATTCTAGAGCACTAATGTGGAGCACCACCATAGCGCACCAATGTGGAGCACCATCATGGCACACCTATATGGCGCACCATGCTGGCGCACAACCCTGTTTCAGGGCACTGACCTTTGGCTATTCATTCTCTCCACTTATAACCCCCATGTATGAATAGACACTTTGGCCCTCACCTAATTTGACATTCCCCTACATGCCTATGAGGGTCTCTTCACTTTCACGTCCCTTGGTATCCATGACCTAACGTTTTCCACCTCCTTTAAAAGTTCTCCACGCACCACACTTGAACCTCTCTTAGCAACTAACGCACCTACCTCAAGAGCATCCACTACATCCTTGAGCACCCTCAACCGTGTCCAAAGCAGCAGCGAATAGACACCTCGAGCCACAAAAGGAGACAAACACCTCAGGTACCTGCCTACCTCATGTCTTTGTTCATTTCTTTCTCTAGGCTGTTTTGAATAAGATATCATGCTATGAACTCGACTATGGCTTGATTATCTGCGGTTCGGTTTCTTCGTTTATGCTATTTATTTGTCTTGATGATGGTTCATGTATGCTAGGTGTAAGAGTGTTTACACTACTTTGTCTACTTGTGTGTTTATTTGCACTGTTTGGTCTTTTGGTGGTGGATCAAGGCACTGAATGTGGGCTGTGGCACACCCCTCGCATGCCATGTAGACCTCCCACTTTTTTTTAGTCATTTAGGGTGTCACCACGCACCTTTAGAGCCAGCCCTGGCTATAACAACCCAAGAAAACCCATAAACATGCATGGATAGGGAGAGAGTGAGAGGAATATTTTAGACTTGGTTGATTAGTGTGATAGTGTTCTCTGGCATCTAGGTTAGTCCTCTGAATGATCATTAGCATAATTAATCACATGCATTCTCCCCAGGCTCTGGATTTAGTCTGCAGTCTGAAACAGAGTACCTGAAGTGCACCAAATAGGAGCACTAGAGTGGAGCACCATATAGGTGCACCAAACTGACGCACATCACTGGCGCACATAACTGGTGCACCAGTTTGGTCACAGGATGCAAACAGTAGGTTTTGCATCATGGTTCGCTTATTCTCCTGGTTGTCATGGGTTCTAATTTTTATGGTATTTGTTCCTGGATATACCACGATCATGGTTGCATAGTTTTACCATCTAATAACTCTGATTGCATTAGTTTTGCACCTAGTAAAGTAGTGATACTTACTACTTGGGTCTTGTGAATCGATGGCCATTTGGCTTTTGTCGGTGAAATCCTTTCGCACCATTCCACGATTCAAACCTCCAATAGCCTAGCTGAACAATAGGACACGACCCATTCCCCACTTCACTTATATTTGGTTTTAGATACAACACTAGGCACAACTTGCATGTGGCATGGCATTGTATATCGCCCTCGAGCGTACAGAAACAAACTGTAAAGCCAACGTTTCCACATAAGTAAATGAAAAACCCAAGAAAGATTGATTTCTCGGGCGCATGAGGGTGCCTAATACCTTCTCCGTGCGTAACAGGGATCCTTACCCAATTTTTGGTTCATGATGACCTTTTCCATTAGTTTGTTGCATAATTTTATTGTTTTAAAACGGTTTTCCTCGTCTTCCATTTTTAAGTAGACTAGGTAGTGACTCCAGTATTTTATCATTGCTTTATCGCTTTTTGCCGTGACTTCACTGACCCTCGTGCATTTAGCCTTTTGCGCCACACACGAGGCTATCGCCGGCATGGTTACCGCAATATCATCTGAACCTTAGTTTGCTGACATAGTAAACTATCTAGTGACTAGTAAAACCCTATCAGAATGGACCAAACACAATAGTTACAAATTCATGTCTTCTTCCAATGGGATGATCCATGTCTATTTAAATATTGTCCTGACTAGATCATTAGGAGATGCATTCCTGACCAAGAAATTCAGAGTGTTTTGTCATTCTGCCATGATCAGGCTTGTGGAGGTAGTGCTTCAATGTGGATTTCACTGGCCCACTTTATTTAAGGATGCTTATGAATATTGTAAGAGTTGCAATAGGTGTAAACAATTAAGCAAGATCACAAGACGAAATATGATACCATTATAGTCTATATTGAAAGTGGAGATTTTTGATGTGTGGAGGATTGATTTTATGGGCTCATTTCCTAATTCTCATGGCTATTTTTACATTTTAATGGCAATAGATTATGTGTCCAAGTGGATAGAGGCTATACCATGTAAATCCAATGACAACAAGATGGTTATTGAATTTTTAAAATCACACATCTTTTCAAGGTTTGGTATGTCAAGGGCCATCATTAGTGATAGGGGCACATTTTTGCAACCGATCATTTGAAGCCTTGATGAGAAAATATTCTATCACCCACAAGCTTACTACTCCATATCATCCTCAAACAAGTGGCCAAGTGGAGCTATCAAACAAGCAGATCAAACAAATTTTGGAGAAAATTGTTAAACCAAATAGAAAAGATTGGCCTGAGAGACTAAATGATGCATTATGGGCCCAATGGATTGCATTTAAGACTAACTTAGGAATGTCTCCATATCAGCTTGTATTTGGAAAAGCGTGCCACTTGCCAATAGAATTAGAACATCGAACATTATGGGCCATCAAGGAGAAAATCAAGATTTAGCCACTACTGCAGTCAAGAGGAAATGGCAATTGAATGAGTTAGAAGAATTGAGAAATGAAGCATATGACAGTGCTAAAATTTACAAGGAGAAAATCGAGATTTTTCGTGATAAAAGAATTAGAAGAAAATCATTTTTGCCAGATCAAAGGATTCTCTTGTACAATTCTAGACTTCATCTATTTCCAGGGAAATTAAGGTCCAGATGGACAAGACCTTATGTAGTGAGAGTGGTCTACCCTCATAGAGCGATGGAAACTGAGAATTCAAAGAACGGTGACATTTTTAAAGTCAATGGTCAATGTTTAAAACTGTTTTTGGAACTACCCACTGAAAAGGAAGGTGAGGGCATGGTTCTTTATGATCCTCAGTATTTTGGGTAAGTAGTGGTCATATCATGTATATATATATGAACTGTACATAATGTTTCTTTTCTTAGCAGTAGAAGCACTTCATCCGTAATCAGGTACCATTGTTCTATTCTTATATTATTTCATTAATCATATCATTCATTGCATACATTGAGGACATTGCATGTTTTAGGTGTGGGGGGAGTCTTCTCTGTGTCTTTGCATTTGTCATTTGTTGAGTGTCTTTTCATTTTTTTTTTTCTTTTCTTTCAAAAAAAAATGAAAAAAAAAATAGATAAATGAAAAAAAAATTAGGAACTATCCACATTAGTTTAATCAATTAGGAGTGAAGGAGTAGCCTAGTGTTGAAATTCAAAGGTAAGACTGAGTAATTGAGAACTTGATGATTCAAAGAGTAGATATAAAATCTGAAAAATAGCATCATTTGAAATATCTATAACTTATATATACCTTGTCACGCACTATCACTCTAGTCCTTAGTTATGGGGAATAAAGGAAGGTCTGAATGCCTTAGTAATACAAAAAAAACTCTAATCATTGAGTAACTGGGTATCGTGCCTCAATAAGCATTGGTATTCATGTAAAAAGATGATTAAAGGAGAGAGAAAAAAGAATAATGACATCCAATAATCACTGAGTAACTAAGTATCGTGCCTCAGTAAGCATTGGTATTCACGTAAAAAGGTGATTAGATGATCAAAAATTAGAAAGAAAAAAGAAAAGAAAAAGTCTTGTCTTTGAGACCTTAGCTACTTGAATGATTAAGTCCTTAAGGATGTCTTCACATCTGGTGACCTAAAACCATCTAGTTTGGGATCCACTGACGTAAAGCTCTAAGAATAAAGTCTAAGAATGCAAGACACCACGAAATGAAATGAAATTGCTAAGGTAGTAAGGTTGAACTTGAAAATCCATGCTAAGGTCTACTTCACAAACACAAGGTACATATGAGTAAATTTTTAAGAACATGATGTGAAAAATAGGATAGAGCATCTATGATGACAAGATGAGGGCTCTCAACAAAAGTTAAATTGGAAAATGAAGACACTATGAAACTTTAGATCTTTCAGTTGAGTAGGTTAATGTGGATACCTTAGAATTTTTCCTTTTCTTTACTTTGCACTTTATTTATTCCTTAAATTCTTTTCTTCTAGGATTTTGTGGGTAGATCCGCTGTAAACCCTCATGAGACACCACTTATCCACTAGAACAACCTAGGAGTTTAAAGGCTTGTTGCACGTACTAAGTGTAATCGCAATTCCTACGAAAATGAGTTAAGATTTTCTTTTTTTTATAGAATCAGTTTTGCTCAAGGACTAGCAAAAGATAGGTATAGGGGTGTTTGATTAACTCATAATTCATGCATATTTTATTCCCATATTTATCTATTTTGTATATAAATAATGCTACTCGAGGTGTTTTATGTAAATTTCACAGGAATTTGAGGACTTAAAAAGAATCTAGGAAAAACAAAGGGAAAAAGAACAATTATGCCAAAAAAAAAAGAACATTTTTGTATGGAAAATTCTAGAGCTATGTAAGGAGATTAAATGCACATTTTTCATGTGCTAAAATACTAGAGAAAATATCATCAAACAAGTGGAAGAAGTCAAAGGAAATTTGGGATGACATGGATGCCTCCTAAGCGTCCAAATGCTAATCTAGTACCTCCCAAGCACCCATTCTATATATTTTTTACTTGGTCTTCTCTGAATATGATTATCACTTGTAAATATCTTATATTCAAAATAAAAAATCAAATTTTCTATTCGTATGTGTCTTCGACGTCAGCACATCTTTGTAAGTCTAGAAAAGGATCCCTTATATAGATCTATGGAGCTCCCATCTAGGTTTTAGACTCTTTTTCTTTTTGTATTTTGGGAGATCTAGAAGATCAGCATCGTAACCAGGTTCTGTTTAATAAAAAAAAAAATTCCTTTCATTATGTCTTCCATTTCTCCATCTTCCTCTTTTATTTTAATATTTTATGTTATCATGCTTGGCTAATTCTCTAGATCTAGGATAGATATGAAGTTTATTTAGATTGAGATGTGTGATCATGTTTTCTTCTCTTTCTCTTTGTGCTTAATGTAATGAATATGTGGGTCCAATATATATTACATAGATCACTCATAGAATCGATAAACTTTAATAGACTAGCATTCCAATTAATCTCTTTAGTCTATACTTAAGGAAGATTTAATTAGAGATTGTGTATATAATCTCAATTTCATCATATATCATCTGATTTAACTTGATTTATGTGTTTTTATTCCTAATCTTGATATTCTATGATGCATATTTTAGCATATAGTTTATTCTTGTGTGGATAAAAATCATTAAATCAAGTTATTTAGATCAATAGAGAGGAAGGGAATAAACATAATCATGCATTCTCAATTCTATGTAAATGGATTCAAAACCCTAGGTTTTAATTAATCTATTTGTTTTTTGATCTTTTAGATTTAGCTTTAAACATAATCCCTCTCACATTTCTTCTCAATAATTGACAATAAATCTTTGTTATTCTTAAACACTTTGCTTTGTGAGAACGACTTGTATTTGTCGACGTACTACATTGGACATCGTGCACTTGCGGTTAATTAAAATGAACACATCAAAAGATGGTACAATATATGTCTCTTTCAAATTTAAATAACAATTAGTTTGTAATAACAATCTAAAAAGACCAATTACTTCGACTTCAACTTTATTACCGTCACTCACAAAGATGTATCTTTCGCTATCACTTAGTGTTCGACAACTTAGGCAACCCTGCATAGATACACTTATGTGAGTAGTTGCACTAAAATCTATCTATCAAGTGTATCGATGTACAGAAGTTATATTAACTTCAAAATAAATCAAAGCAAAAGATATACCTTTCTTAGCACACCAAGCGTGATACTTGGTATAATCATTCTTGTACCCACTCTTCTTGCAAAAAATGATAGGTAAACTCAATCAGCCTCTGTTGCTTTTTGAATGAAACCACTGTAACTTCATTAGGCTGTAATTTCCTTTTGCCTTTGTTCTTAGAGGTGAAGGCTAGATGAACACTCTCTGTCTTATCTTACTTTAGTCTTTCTTCCTCTTGCATACAATGAGAAATGAGCTCATTAAGAGTCCATTTCTGATCTCAAAAAAATGAGTCCATTTCTCTTTTTGACAATTATAACTGATTTTGAATTGGTTAAATTGCTGAGGGAGAGAGATCAAAACTAAATGCACAAGCAAGTCTTTCGACAGCTCTAACTTAAGTACTTTTAGCTTTGAAATAATGTTAGACATCTCAAAAATGTACTCATTTATGTTCTTCTTTGCCTTATACCTCATAGAAACCAAATTTGTCAATAGTGTACTAATTTCCATCTTTTTATTCTTGGCAAATCGTTTCTTAAGGTCATTGAAAAACTCTTTAGTAGTAGTCTTTAAGAACATAGTATCCCTGAAAAGTTTCTGGAATAGCATGCCTAATGATTATTAGACTTAACATATTAGAATACTCCCACTTTTCATAAGTTTTCTTGCCAAATAACACATAGGTCATTGTAGTCAAAGAAATGGATAAGGATTCTTATTGCACACGGGAAAGGTGTTAAGCACTCACGTACGTCCGAGGTATCGGTCTTTCTACGCTTTTCCACTCGTATGTGTAGCTAATGCGAATGTATGCTTGCTCTTGTCTAAGATAGATGCATGTTTCATGCCATGCGAAAATAAATGAAATACCAGAGGTAAAAACCATGCAACCTAATACTCAGCCACACTGTATGAGTTCTAGACCGACAATCCACAAGAGCTCGACACATGAACATCCTTGCCCAACGCGATGAATGCGAGAAATCCAAAAGAAACGCGATGGGACATTATGTTAGCATGAATGCTATTCACTATACGCCCTTAGGCGATATGCAACTTGCAATGTATGAAAACTGGTTTGAGACATGATGTAGGTGATTACGCCGATCACTGTATGTCCTTGGGTGATATGCAATATAAAATGCATGAATGTCATTGATGTATGTTCGAATGGGTACAATGTTTAATGCTATGCAAATGCAGGTAAAGACAAGGAAAACGCCAATCCAATCTTATTAACTTGAGTCAAACATGGACATTTGTAAATTAATGACAAGAAATGCTCAAACAGATAATATGTAAGGTCAAGTGGAGGCATATGCAAAATGTTTCGGGGATCATCAGTCACCTTTCTGAAAGGCACCTGACCTCGTTGCCTATGGGTCTGGTGATGAGTCCAGTCGCTCCTTGTTACTGGCAACTGATGGTCATTTTCCTCCTCTCGCATGCAGGGTTGCAGTTAGTGGAGGTGTGGTTCTTCTCTCTCTTCCTCTTTCTCTCACTCTATCTTGTTGGAAGGTTGGGCTAGGGTTTTGAAGCAGAGAGTCTACTATTGGGTTGCTAAAGACGACGGTCGACTGAGGGTTGGGGGAAAGGCAGCGTGGGGTATGCCGAGTTTGTGGTGGACGTGGGCTGGCGTGGTGGGAAGGAGACGGAAGGTGACTGGGCTGTGGCCATTTGGGTTCACATGGTGTGTCTCTCTACATGCTTTGCATGGGTTCGATTTTTTTGGATTGTTGGAGATGGCATCAGGTGTGGGTCGAAGGGGGCTGGTTTTGGACATGTTTATTGGGTTTGTGTGGATTGTTGGAGTGGAGGATGACGTACGCATGCGAAAACGAGGGAGAGAGATCACCGTTCACGCTCAAATAACAACGGTCTCGCGTGGACAGTGAATCATCACCGGAAAGCACATAAAACAGAGATGAAACTGCGAGAAATACTCAAACATCATTGATATGCATGGAAACCTCAAAAACAACATCTGTATAATCAAACATGAATAGTATAAAAGATATACCTGTGTGGTGGATGCTTTTCGACGTCCTCCGGTGACAGCGGCGACGTGGGGGAGGATTTGGGCTACGTGGGGTCTGCCGAGTTCGTAGTAGACATGGGCTGGCGTGGTAGGAAGGAGAAGGAAAGTGACTGGACTGTGGACATTTGGGTTCACTTGGGGTTTCTCTCTCTACATGCTTTGCAAGGGTTCGGTTTTTTTGGACTGTTGGAGATGGCATCAGGTGTGGGTCAAAGGGGGCTGGCGTTGGACGTGTTTATTGGATTTGTGTGGATTGCTAGAGTGGAGGATGACGTGCGCATGCGAAAACGAGGGAGAGAGATCACCATTCACGCTCGAACACCGGTGGTCTCGCGTGGACGGCGCTGGAAAACACGTAAAATAGAGATGAAACCCGCGAGAAATCCTCAAACATCATTGATATGCATGGAAACCTCAAAAAAAACATCTATATAATCAAATATAAAGAGTATAAAAGATATACCCGTGTGATGGATGTTTTTCGACGTCCTCTGGTGACGGCAGCGGTGTAGGGGAGGATTTGCGCTGTGATGGATGCCTGCTTCTCCCTCTCTCTCGTCCTCATGCATGGGTAGGGCTTGGAGACATGGTCATGGGTTACGGAATGGCCGTGAGGAGATTGGGTCTGTGAGGTGGTTTTGGGGTTTGGACGGAGGAGGAGGGCTGATATGGTGGGGAGGTTTCGGTGTGGTGACGGGAGTTTACGGCGTGGGGCTACCGTCAATGCATGCATGCGTACGGAGGAGGAAGAAAACCGATGTAAAACTAAAATCCAATGAAACAAAACACTAAAACGCATGGGAAGCACAGTGCGTAAGGGGAAAGCTTAGACGTGACATGGTTCAAGGGTTTACCTGCGGGGTCGACTGGGAACTTCCCCTCCCGATTACACGAGCGGCGGACGTGCAGCTCGGCTTCGTTAGCTGCGTTTGTGGGGGGAGACGCGGAGGACGATCGTTGGAGCATCGGACTACGTAGTGGCTGGAAGGCACAGGCTTGGATGGGTAAGAGGGGCTGATGTTCTGGTGTTCTAGACGTCTCTCTCTTTCTCCTCTCCTCTCTCATTAGGGTTTTGCTGCCACCAACTCTTTCTCTCCATTACAACTCTCTTCTCCTTCCCTTACGTACGAGAATTAGTGGGTATTTAAAAAAATAGAGAATTTTTGATGTAATACTTTTACTGTCTCATTTTTGTGACTAATCTGATGATAATCTATGGATTTTGTGGCTGAATAGCCTATGGATTTGTAATATTACTTAAGACAATGTTTCTTATCTGACATTTGAGCCGAAGAAATAATACCTATCTATCTCAATCTTAACAAACAAAAAAACATAGGATGTGTTTAGGTTTAAATGTGTGGTGGGGATTGACATTAGGGGTTTGAATAGGTTTGCATGGGTTTAGGATTTAGATTGGACTTATGGTATGGACTTATGTTTAAAAAGTTTGGGTTGGGCCTATGGTGTGGATTATATTTGGGTTTATTATGGTTTATTTTATTTTTTAGGTTTATGCTTAGATTTGTCTTTTATTTATTTTATTATTATTACTATTTTTTGACGTAGATTTTATTTGCTTAGGTCTGATGGTGGTTGGATTTTATTTTTATTCATTTTCTTAGGTTTGGTTTAAGTTTAGTCTTAGTTTATTTTATTTTATTTTATTAGGTTTATGCTTAGGTTTGTCTTAGTTTACTTTTACTTATTTTATTATTTTAGGTTTAGATTTTATTCCTTTAAGTTCAGTGTTGTTTTTAGCTTATTTTATCTTTTTAGGTTTAGATTTCATTTTATTCTTTTAGGTTCACTTTTATTTTAGGTTTACGTTTGGTTTTGGTTCTAGTTTATTTTCAGGTGTAGGTTTGACTTTGGTTTTCAGTGTTGTTTATTTTTAGGTTTAGGCATGGGTTTTAGGGCAAGCTTTGGTTTTTTGAGTTTAAAGGGTCAGGTTAGGTCTACCGCAGTCAGAGCATGATTCTGGAAGTCTACCTCCAAGTGACTGCAAAATTGAGGTGTCTACAAAACCAACAATTACACTAATAATGTAGTTAAGGTTATGTACTCTCAACAGTAAATAAATCCACTAAACAACAGAAAAAAAGCTAAACTAACACTCACCTAGATTCCTAATGTGTAGCAACATGACTCCTCTTATATGCACTAGCAACCAACAGCTATTATCCTGTATCTGCAACAACACACAAAATAAAGTACATGTGAGTAACCACTCAACGATCATCTAGCACGCACCCCACCTACAACTCGATAACTCATGTCAAAGGCAACCAAGCACAAGCATCACACCAAGATGTCGTCAAACCAAAAGGGTAATCTACAGACGCCTAACACACAAGCACTAGCATCCTTTCTAGATGCCATAACACCAAACCAAGTAGTCTACCACCACCCGACGAGCCATAAAACTACAAAACTTTGCCTTTAAAACCATTCTTTTCTTTTCCTTTTCAAAACCATGTGCATACTCTTTCAAAATCTTTTATGCACGCTTGAGATGGCCATTCTTTTCAAATTAAGCCCAAAGCCACACCAAAGCACAACTACAGAGCCTCTACTCTACACAACATGGTCCCCTATGGACCCAAGCACAATACCAAGTCACGGAATCTCTGCTCCCAAACTACAGAGCCACCACTTCCAAAACACTACGCCTCAATAGGCCCCAGAACCACAACCTCCTCTAAACCCAGAGCTTGATTTCCTGAACTAGGATTCCACACAAAACATAAGCACAAATAGTTTGTCGAACTACCTGGCGCTAAGCAAACAACATCGGCCACAAACAGCCCACCGAAGCGTGACCAACGGTGTCTACACAATCACGGTGAAGCCACCCTGTACAGGAGCGATCATTGTCCTCAATTCTCTCGTCTGGAGAACCCTCACAAAGCCAACCCTTCCTAGAAAGGTAGTCTTGTCTCTCAAGACGTTACCAACTACAAGGATGTAGTCTTTAGGACCTGGTTCGACATATCGGACAAATACAAGGGATATAGTCTTTGGACCTAATAGGTGGTGGCATTTGGTGATTAATCGTGAGGATTCTGTTGCCATCACACAGAATTATGTTAGTAGGTGAGTCTCTTTTGTCATCTTTCATAGGATAGCATAAATCTCATGAATTATAAGAACCATAATAGACTTAATTCACTTTGTAAGTGCATGCTGATAATTCCTTAAAAAAGTAATGATTAACTTAGCTTGTTTATATTACTTGGTTTTCATTTGCAATTAATTCTAGCTTGCACGACACCATAATAATAATTGTCTTTTTGGTTATGTTTGGATCTTGCCTATTGTTCTTGTGTATCTTGGCTTTTGTTTGAATGCAACAATCATCTTTATGGATAATTCCATTTCCGTGCAAATTACTGGTTTGTTTTTATCTTTTCCCCTTTTTGCTATCTAATGTCATGTTCCCAATCACTTAGTTAGATGGTAAAGACTGTTGCCATGCAAGAGGTTGGGGATTTGAACCTCATGGACGTCAGCCTGTGGTTTCCTGTACAAAAATATTATATGATTCTTGAGGGACATTCTAGTAATTCTCTATTAGTGTTGCTTGAAAATGGTATGTCCATGATCCTAGTCTGAGTCATAAACAATACCATATTCTCCAATCACAAAACATCTATCACTAAACTTGCCGAGTTTCCTTTAAAAAATCAATACTTACACACTTGGAAATCAGTCCCAAATTTGTGCTCAAGCAATTTTACACAAGTAGCTCTTCGGAATGTGAAATCACAAGTAGGTGGAGCAGCCATTTTGTATAAAAACTAAGTGATAAGGGGACAAGCATGTTTAGGTACATGGGAACAATATATGGTAATCTCAGTAAACAACTTAAGTTTAATGAAATTTTTTGTGCTTTTCATTTAGACCTTCAATAGTTGAGTGATAGATAAATGTCAAGCTGGCAGTTTAGAAAAAACAATAAAGATATGCCTTGACTATGAGCAGGCCAGCTAATTGTGCCGAATTTACATGAATTTACCCTAGCTTTAAAATTTGCTTTATCTTGATTAAAAATTATTGTTTTCATTTTGATTTAATTAAGCATATGCTTTGAGCTCAAGGATGATTGCCAACTTCGGCAGGTCCTGCTGTTAAAATAGCTATGGTGCAAATGGTTCTGGTTTACTAGCAAATATAATTAATATTTATTCATATACATTCAATTAAGATAACCATGTTATAGACCACCAATCATACTTATGAACACCAGGTGTTAAATTTTTGTGTAATGAATAAAATAAATTGCATGGATTTGCTTAGCACGCAAAACTCACTATTACATTAGAACCCATTGCGATTGAGTCAGTTGGAGACCACTAATCATACTTATGAACACCATGTGTTAAATTTTTGTGTAATGAATAAAATAAATTGCATGGATTTGCTTAGCACGCAAAACTCACTATTACATTAGAACCCATTGCGACTGAGTCAGTTGGACTATTTGATTTGTTTATTGGGATAAGATGTAAGCTATAAGCATTCATTTGTCTTAGAGAGTGTGAGTAATGTTAAGCCATAACTTAAATATTTTATTTGGCAACTTTAATCATGACTTCGGTAGTTGTTTTATTTTAAAATTCAAACAATTCATTTTTTACTAGAATAATATGTTTTCTATTCGTGGAATCGCACATTTAGTCAAAGAACATGCAAGTTTTTTTTCTTGAAATTTAATATTGCTTTCAGGAGATGCACATGCTTGAATAATTTGTAATAATTTGTTTTTTTTTTTTGTAAACGGTATTCTATTTTTATATAATTCCAAAAGCATAGCCACATAAATGTCTAAGTGTTGGTAAGATATTACAGATTCTCAACTCCAGCCAGTAAGGAGCAAAATGCCAAAGTGCAGAAGCTTAAAAATTACAGAACCATAAAAGAGTCTGAGAGTAAAGAAGTTTTTATCGGCCAACAAGAATTTAGCCATTAGAGGGGATTTTCCTCCACAAGAGCAGGAGTGGAAGCATTTTGCTCCCCAACATGCTGGTCAACATTTGCAGCCAAAGGATCAATTTCCATATCTCTATTTATGCTGAAAAGAAGTAATGGAGTGTAGAATCTCATTTTTTTCAAAACCTGCACCCAAACACTCAATCCAGCAATGAGTCAAAGATATAATATCATTAACAATCATACAACTACTTCTGAGAATACCCTTGAAAATTCTATTGTTCATTTCCTTCCAAATAGACCAAAGAAAAATTTGCACAAAGGTATGAGAACCAATAAGAGGCATATCAAATTTTAACACAGGCGGTATATGAAATAAATCTACTATAGAGAGGATAGCAGGGTACAAGGGGGTAAGTGTAAAAGTATTCCATATGGAATAAGTAAAAGGACAATATAGGAATAGATGCATTACAGATTCTGTAGTATTATTGCAAAAAATACATAAAGTGGGACCATTCCATCCCCTTTTACACAAGTTATCTTTGGTCAAAATTTTATTGCAAGCAACCAACCACGAAAATAGTTTAACTTTGAGTGGTACCCAGCATTTCCAGATTTCCCCAAAAAACTTAAACCTGAGTCCACCAT
>JAMKQA010012944.1:0-7500 GCA_024699735.1 Posidonia australis
CGATAAGGAACAGGTTTTCTTTGGTTTTATCGTGTTTGCTTGTAGTTGGGTGTTTTGGGGGCACGTACTGGGTGACTTAGATGTCACTCACGCGTGCTGTGTGTTTTCAGGTGCAGACCGCGTGCAGCCAGTTTTCGGTGCAGGAATCAGTGTTTCTAACCGCGCATCGAGATCCTAGAGGTGAGCCTTGGTTACAGTCCTTTTGTTCCCTAATTTGTGTGATTAGACTTGTGATGCTGTTGTTTGGTAGCGTGCCCGGGTTCGGGGCGTTACACACATGTTTCCCTCAATGTTTGAGCATTAGCATATGTAGTGCAGGATACTAGTTTAAGCTCTGCATGCTACAAAATGGACAAGGACTTTAACAATACCACAGAAAGGCATCTAGTAGTATCTTATTTCCCAATGAGAACATCTTGCCTTGCTAAGTATTAAGCAAATAGACATACATCAATTGTATCTTCACAAATGCAAAATAGTGCTTACCTTTAAAACCTTGCCAATTATGGCAAGAGGAAATCCATAAGTTAGAATCACTATGGACCACTGAGAGCTGGGAAATATAGTAAAATATGCACCAAAGCCATATCTGAAACATGCAATTTAACTAGTTAATTATTTGAATGTAATTTCAGCACTTGAAAGCTTCAAGATCTGCTACTTAAGATAAAAGTGTGCAACCAATTGCAAGTCCTTAAGTCAAATTCCTCCAATGCCCCCTTAAATCAATTGAAACCATGCCCCCTTAAATCAAGTTCCTCCAGCTCTATCAAGTCAAGCAAACTAATTTGTTAAAGTAGCAGTTCTCACTTATGAGAGACTGTCATGACTTCCTACTCTATGTTGTATTTAAATATTAAAAAAACAGTAATATGAAGGCTTCATGTCCTAAACTCAAAATTGAAGTATGACTATATGAGTAACACTAAAGATATAAAATCATGAAGTCACCTCCGAAGAAACAACATCCATGAGAACATTAGTATATCCTGAGAACATCAATATGACAATTGTATTTGTTTTTTATTTACTAAGAATACTAAAAAGACAAGCTATTTGATGGTCAAGAATGTCTAATTTGTTTTTTATTTCATCGTGAACATGTGTGATCACAATATATATTTGTTAAAACATTTAATTCAAAGAATACTTTCTTTAATTATAAATTATCCCCCATTGAGTTAAATTTCTGGCCTCTCCACAACAATCATGTTAGCAAAATCTTTAAAACTAAGAGGTTTCCAACTCCTTGACAGCCTCCTTGTGCCCAAGAGTTTTATTGCCCTTCCATCTATGAAATCAGTAAACTAAGACATATCATATAGACACATAAAGGCAAATTTAACATTATGGAAACTAATATGGATCAAACGAATTTTACTATATCACATAGACAAATTGACCCCCAAATTTTATAAATTAACCCCTAGGTCAAGAGTTTGAAGGGAGGCACATTAAAATCTTGATGAGGCACATTCATAACCCTAAGAGACTTCTTAGAAACCCTAGAGCTTAGTGAAGAGAGATCTTGAGATAAGGAGAGAGCTTCCAGCCCCTCCTCCATGTTCATTTCCCATGAGATATCTTAGATCCACTAAAGATCATTTGATCTAAGTCAAAGTGCACCTCCGGAGCTCCGTCAGGCCTCCACTTCCTCCAACCCCCACGTCAATGCACCAAGGCTAAAGAGAGTACCTCCCATTTTTATTCATTATTTTCTCATAAAAACTTTGCATTCATATAATAACCCATGGCATATGCATGCGGGGACAACCTCCTGGTTAGTATTAATCTAGTTATTCATGTTGTTTATTTCTCTTTCTTATTCTGTTTACTACACCTAGTCTAATCCGTATTTGTTTTTCTATTTGTTTTGAATGAAAGGAAATACTATATAAGCACGAGGAAGCCACTGGACGACATCTTGCCGTCGACCCAGTAAACTGAGAACCCACATCCATCACAATCACTACATCTCTCGCAAGGTACCTTGTCAACCAACAAAAGCAAATCGACAAGTGGCGATCACAAAAAATCATCAACGTGAGTGGACATGGTGACAATCCTCATCAACACCCTACAAAAATCCTTCCACAATATCCATCCTTTTCATCATCAAAATTCATTGAAGATGGCAACAACCTAGCCTCTTGTGCCACATTTTAGTGGTACTAGCATCAATGGAACAGACAATGAGCTCTTTCTTAGTTGGATCAAATGAGAAGCTTCTACCTCTCATTTTAATTTTTAAGATTTCTTAACCAAAAGAATCATAAATGCAACAACGCAAATCTTCAAAAGATATTTTGAACCCCTTTTCTAAAAGATGAACCTCACTCAATAAATTTTGATCAATATTAGGTACATAAAAGACATTAGAGATTGTCTTTGTAGCTGAGCTTGTTGTGATTGCAATGGTCCATTTTTCTTTTGTAGAGATGTGGCCACATCTCCTATTCCATTTTTCTTTTGTAGAGATGTCCTATTCTAACTTTGGTGATTCTAGTGGGATTCAACTTTTTGAAAAGACTCCTAACATAAGTCATATAATTCATGCAACCACTGTCAACTAGCCAACATGTAGAAGAACTACTAGTTGAGAAGCATGCTACAACAAAGATCTGATCTTCCCCATCATGTTTAGTGACTTGAGCAATTCCATCTTGCTTCTAATATTTGCTCTTGCATATCATAACCTCATGACCAAGCTGATTGCACTTGGTACACTTTGCATCTGGCCTCCTCCAGCATTTAAATGTTGAATGGCCTTTCTTTCCACAATGCTTACTTGGAAGATAGTTCTTAAAATTTTTGCCCTTGCTTTGGTTATGGCTGTTCACAGCATTGTCACCCCTAGAGTCTTGCTGCTCCTTGAAACTCTCTTCTTTTTCTTTCTATCATCTTGACTCTTGGCTTGCAAGGCTCCCTCAACAATTCCTTCATGCCTCATTAGCCTTCTTTGTTCTTGTGCCTATAAAGCATTTAAAAACTCGACCAAGGTGATCTTAGATAGATCCCTTGTATTCTCCAAGGTGGCTATTGATGCTTCATATCTGTCAAGCACTATCACTAGAATCTTTTCTACAATTCTAGAACCAAGGAATATAGTGCCAAGCAACCTTACTTTGTTAACAATGTAGAGCAGTTTGTCCGAGTACTCCTTGATTATCTTTGACTCTTTTATCCTTTGCAACTCAAATTCCTTTATCAAGTTTAGCACTTGCATGCCTCTTATTCTTTCATCTCCAGCATACTCCTCCTTGAGATAATCTTACTCAACTTTTGCTGTTTTGAGAGACATAACCCTTGTGAAGATGGTTGGTGAAACAGCTGCAAAGAGCTTTGGCCTTTGATTTCCTTGTTCTTCTCTCCTTGTGATACTTGACCTGTGCCATGGTGGGATTGTTTGGCAGCAGAGGAACTTCATAATCCTCTTCCATGGCTTCCCAGAGATCTAAAGCGTCCAAGTAGGTCACCATTCTCATAACCCAATGTTATTAATTTTCTCCATCAAAGACAGAAGGAGCCATATGTGAAAAAACTAGCTTTGGAATCCATTTTTCTTCACTAGCACTCACTTACAGATTCCTTAAGGAGAGAGCTCTGATACCATATGTTGGATTAGAAAGATTGCAATAGGGATTAAGAAAATTAGTTTAAGGTTATCTTTGGAAACTCTTTTTCTTACGTAGTTTACTAGGAAAAGTTAGCTTTTTATTGAACTATACTCTTTGCAGCTTTTATGGAGGTAAAGAAAAGCCTGTTTGGTTTGTATGTCCAATAAACACTTATGAGTTAATCAAAAAACTATATTGCCCTTGTTGTCCGCTGCCGTCATCGTCATTTGCTGTCATTCTTTGCCCATCTCCATCTCCGTCACCCCTTGTCTTCGTCAGCCTTCGCCACCCGTCACTACAGTCGTCTACCGCCGCCACCCACCATCGTCGTCTACCTCCCGTCGCTACTACTCATCATCATTCGCTACCTACTGCCGCTACAACCATCAGTCGTCCGTCGCCACTCGTCGTCGTCGCTCGCTGCCACCAGTCACCGTTGTTGTTGTTTATCGCTTGTTGCAGTCCACCACCCTCATACATCGTTCACCACTACCCATCATCATCGTCATTGCCGCTGTCCACCATCATCACTTACCATTGTCGCCTTAAGTTCATGTTGTAATTGAAATCAACTTCTAAGAATATTATCGGAAAATGTATGACTAATATTCATAACGTTTCAAAAAACTAATACCCATTAACTTTTTAAAAAGCTATTTAATAACTTAAACTGAATTAAAAAGCTACAGCTAAATTTTTGGAAAAGCTCGACAAGCTAGCATCATTTGGAATTACTTATTGGGCAATAAATGCTTAACTCAATAAACTAGTGCAAAAAAGCTTTTCCAAACACTACCTAAGAGTTGAAGAGAGGATGAATAAAAGAGAGAATAAGATCATAGCTTTTGTTCATGAGAAATAACTGACTGCTATGTTTCATTAAGTAGCAATACACGCTTTTATACTAAAACAAACTTAACTAATTGATTGAACTTAAAGGCATTATAGCCATGATCAACAATGTTCAATTAAGCAAACTAACTACTTCCTACCTAGGAATAACAAGTCAAATAATAGTAACACTAGATAACTTGATGGTCATGTACTCCATCTTTTAAGTTCCTGAAGCAAATATTCAACATATACTTACAGTTGGTTGATAGCGACAGTGATAGCAAAAGGAGAGAGTGGCCCCGTTGGTGACCATGATCTGCAATGCTTTCCTCTACAGCCCCATCGATACAGTGACCCTCCCAAGACAACATCGGAGTAGGTGTGGAGAACGAGGTGGCAATTGAAGGTGGCGAGGTCGACAATGACAAAGAAGGAAAGGTAGTAGGGGCAGAGAAAGAAGAAGGTGGAGGCAAAGAAGAAAGGAAGGGTTTGGTTTAGAGAGGAGGTCGTGGAAATTTATGGAGGAGTGGGAAATGAATAGAGAAATAGAGGAAAAAAACTCACATGCATTGAAATTTCGAGGATGTTTCATGGTATGTCCTTGCGAATTCGAAAAAAACTAGTAGTGTTATTATTAAGGACATAACAAAGACATGTTATCATGAAATCCTTCCTAGCAATTTACGAGGATATGTCCTTATTCATGATATTCTTGCTAAATCTAGAAATTCTAGTAGTACAACTAAGGATCAATCAGTCCTTCTTGTACCATTTAGCATGAGTAAGGTAGCAACATCGTTTGGAGGGACTACCAATAGAGTAGGAATGGTAGAGTCAATGTTGGATAGAAGATCACAAATAGATATTACAACAGAAATTAAGATTAAGATTGCCAATACAAGTAAGTGATATGATGCACGAGTGTATAAAACTTAGGAGAAATGTTGAAAGTGATGGGAAGGGAAAAGGAAGAGTTGGAGGAAGCATCCATCAGAATCGGCCATGGTGGTCGCAAGAGATTGAAGGATCAAAGTAGGCCTGATACCATGTAAAGAAGATAATTCTCATTGAACTTGTTGCTTTACTGCGTGTAGTTAAATATATATGTACAAGGGCAACATACAAGAAGATAAAGAGTCAGCAATTAACAATATTAATGCATTTAGGACATTGCATTACTTCGACTTTACGTTACTTCTGCAATGAGAAAGAGGTGATGCACGATCTGCTCTTCTCGATTAGGGCACCGTGATGAGAACAAGAGAGGGAAAGAGTCAAAGAGGTGGGGAGAAAGGGGTGGACTTACTAAACCGGTCGGTTACTGTGAAATGAAATCAAAACTAAAATAATGCCAACACATATTCTTGTTAGTGACTTCAATCAATATTACTTGGAACATTATGAATCAAGATCTGTCGTTATGCACACGTTTCCCCTAAATTGATACCTTCCTCTTTATTGAAAAATTTAGATAATAGAAGGAAGAAAATTGTGGAATGTTCTAGATATAGGAGGGAAGATGATTAGAAGTAATTTTCTACACGAAGGAGAGAGATGGTTGGTACCGTACTGGTGTCGGTAATTACAACATGAACCAGTTTTAGTAAATTATAATGTATTAAGTATTAACCTCTCATCTTTGCAAGCAAAAGTGCAAAATAGAAGATAACAAGGACGCAATGTATAGATAATCACTCACTTCAAGTCCATGCCATAAACAGATTCTTCCAAAAATTAACTTGATCATATAATCAGACGATCAAGTTGCAGCATCTAATCACATGGTAAAAGAGAGCTTGCAAACGCAGGCAAAGCTAATTAAGCACACCAAAGAAGGAATTACAATGAACCGGAGATGATATTGATATACAATGCACTTCCGCCATTTACATACATGGAAATGAATCATAAACAAATACAATCGAAATTTAATCTCGAAAGAGGAGGTCAACAAGGAGCTAACCCACCTGGATAAAATCACATAGCGTTGGCTAATATATGACGGCAGGCGTTAAGTCAATTAGACATTGACCAACACCTCAAAAATCTAGGAAATATTCATATACCACGGATGATGCTATCAACTCTCACAGAAGCTAAGGAAGCCCATGTACTCATGTTGTTCGATCATTTGTATGCTGGTCTTGATGCCAACGACACCTGAAAGAAGACGCACAAAAGTTAGACAAGGAATTGGTGAAGGCTCAATCAACCTCTCATTCATTCACACAATCTTTCTGAAACAAGAAAAAAAAATACAAATTCCAATCCTTACCCATTATCACGGCACTGGCGAAAATGACAGAGGAGAGGATGAAGACAATAAGAGAAGCCCTCTTTAGTATCGCCACAATTTTCCGGACCATGTATTGGCCCCAGAAGCCAGCCAGAATAGACACGCCCATCAAGTATAGAGCTGCGAAAGAAACCCAATGAGCAATGGCTCCTGTTTTAGTTCAATGTATAACGTATTTCTTGATGTTAACAATGGCAAATGTCAAGGGATTAACGAAGCTACCATATGGGATTGGGAATCTTTTGAGGAAGTAGAACTCTACAACTGAAAGGGATGATGAGAACATCATCACAAACGTTGCTGTCGCGCTTGCAACCTGTTTAAAACATCAAGAAATTATCACAACCATCGAATTCATGGAGAAGTTCTCTTTGACATCGGAAGGGACCAGATCAGGCCACAATTTTTATGTGGATCCGAACTGTTCTCTGAAACAAAACAAAAACAGTTTACAAATCCTAGCATTTGTATACTGAGAACGGTAAAGGTGGGTAGACCAGCCTCATTAGTGATGACGCAAATCATTAGATGGGTATGATGGAGACTGTTTTGAAATAATTCCAAAGAACAGTTGACAATGCAAAGATGAATTGCATGTGAAAGCAACCTGAAGTAGACAGATTATCTAACTGGCTTGATGAAAACCATCCTAAAATAGGGTAAGAATGTTTACAAAGCCTAGCATTTGCACAGCTAGGGAAAACAGTCACATGGATGCACCTCAATGACCTCATTCACTAGGTACAAAATTAC
>JAMKQA010012944.1:10000-14188 GCA_024699735.1 Posidonia australis
ATTTATAATAAAAAATATAACGACATGATCTCACCCAACTAGCAATGGCAGGCTTTCTGGCTTGATCGGTAGATGACACTATATCTGAACTTTTGGATAGACTGTAAGATAGAATTGTTTCGCAACGACCTCTAATTTAAAATCATTGACAGGGAATTGAAACGTTTTATCTTCTTGGGAGTAATTTTAACAACATCTTACCTTCCGTACTAGTGCATAGCTTACTGGTTAATTTTCCCTTAACTGTAATAAAGATCCAGCATCAAAACTTTGACCAGACGATTAGGTGAGAGAGAGGTCTCGTGATTTAACCAAACCCAAGTGCAAATTATTGTGCTCGACCGGCATACAACACGTTTATACAATCATCTGTATTTCTTTCAAAAAGTTATTTTGCCTAAATGATTGAATATTTGGACTTTTGGCCCACTTGAAAACTATTAAATTGTGCCAAAAAAAAAAAAAAAAAAGGCTTATTCCTTAACAGCAAATCACAATTACTTGTAATATAATTCTTGTAGAAGCTGTTACAATAGCCTTCATTCCAATAACATCTATAAATTTGAAAACAATCGATTAATAAGTTAAACTTAATGTGTACTTATTGTGGTTTAAATTTTGTAACATAATTCAATAAATCCAAACACCATCATATTACAATATCATTTCAAAAATTACCATGCCGTACTTCAACTATTTCTTCTATGCCAAAAAAAATAACTATTTCCAAAAAGAACTCATCTTGAGATGTATGTGGGTAATGAGATTGATTGTTTGTGAGCATTCACCGTTTAATTCCCAGCCTTTTACTTTAAACCCTGAATTCCTAACATGAAGTTGATTGCTTGTTAAGCTCTCCTGAACATGATATTTATTAATTTTTATCCAAAATTTGATTCTAATTATATCTTCTTAAAATTGATCTTTCGTTAACAAATTAGTAAGTATAAAAAAAAAAAGAACTTTAACCAAAATCCAAAAAATAATCAAAATCAAAAAGTCTCTACTTGCAACTCGATATAAGGTACCAAAATGCTCACGTAGAAACCGTTTATGCTTCATACTCTCTTGAACTAGAATTATATTGGAATATAACTTACTAAAAAGTATATTCTCGGAATTAACTAATCCAACGTTACAGGTACAGATTTTCTATGGGTTTTTTCTCGTTTGAGACAACAAATTTTCTATGGTTGAGCAGTCCACATAATTTTTCCTGGAAAAAAAACAAAATGGCAAGGGCAATGTGTGGTTTGTGATTGGGCCATAGGTGCGAAGGCAAATTTCTTGTTTGCTTTTAGTGGCTGGATTTGTCCTTTTCATTCCATTCACGTGGTCTGGAGGAGGAGCAGTGGTAGGTTTCTTGCAGAGAGGTCGAGTGACGCAGCTGGAATTTAAAATTTTGAAGAAGAAACCCACAGCCACCGGTACTTGACCACAGAAATTCTGTTATATATATACATATACATATATATATATATATATAGCAAATTTTCTCTTACGTTTACATATGTTAAATAAGATCCTTTCTCAAGACAGTAGAAAAGAAGATAATTTGTATAAACAAGATAAATTAAGGTTGTCTTTCTATCTAATTGGAAATAAACAAAGCCTTTTATTTATTATTTGTTAACTGATGTAAGTACTCTTTCGAAGTAATTATTTTCAAACTTATAATATTTTAAATATAAGATATCTGAAAATGATTTGTGTCGACGACTACAAGAAACATTTTCGATAGGTATTTCATTGTTTTTTTTGTTTTTTTTGTTTTTAAAAATAAAATCTAATTATATAATTAGTTAATTTATAAGATAATCTACTATGTGTTAAAGTTTCATCCTAATATGAGTTATATTCACTATTAATTTTTAATCTAAAATTTAATGGTTAGAATTTAACAAAATGTGTTGAATTTTAAGACTTTTAGATCAAACATCGATAGTTATTTGATTTAAATGAAATTTTCATTATGTATTTATAGATATTTAATAAGTATATCTATACATTTATTTCTTTTTTCTTATGTATTTATGAAAAATAAAAAAAAAAAGCCACCAAAAGATATCTTTCCTTATAAGAGGTACAAATATTAGATGGGCCCACCTATTCTACAATGGATCTCTGCTTTTAATTTTATTCTTGATTTGGTAAACGGTCAAAGATTTAATTTGACGCAAATGATTCAAGTTTACCTGAAGGTTATCAATTTTAGTTTTATGTAATAAAATGACATACCTTATCGATAAATACTTGGTCGAGCGAGCATAATGATAAAAAAAAATTAGAATATTCAATGAAGACCAAATTTACTGATTAATTATTTTTTCATTTTGTCCGCTTCAGCATGAAGTTTTTGGCTTCATCCACAATGATTAAAAAAAAAATTAGAATAATTCAGTGAAGAGCATATTTACAAATTAATTATTTTTCCATTTTGTCTGCTTCGACGTAAAGTTTCTGGCCACATCCACATTACACCGCACCGCACCGCACCTCCACAACACAACTCCCACAACCCCAACCCACCCCCCTCCCCCTAAAACGCAAGCAAACACCAAGAACAAATGGTCGCCTGATACAGCTGGTGGCAACTGGTACACTCCTTGTGGTCAACAGTCAACATAACATGAAACACGTATACATGTGACATACATGGCTTGTGTTTTTCTCTTCTTTTCTTTTCTTTTTTTAGTTTATTAGGGTCCATTACGAACTTCATTTTAACATATTCAAGATCCCAGGCTAATAGCAAAAACAAGCACCTATGTATTTTCCAAGAAGTCAAATTCTATAGCACCTTAATGAATCTTAATTGACAAATAATATTCCTTTTATAGACAATGCATTCAAGTGGATTTTGAAACATAATTTTACCTCAATGCATCATACTTCCTTCTATCTGCATCGAATCTAGATCTGTCAATTGGGTCATGTCGTGTACTTATCGTGTCAGACTTATCGTGTTATCGTGTCTACCATTTTTTACCAATATTTTTTATATTGTGGAAAAATTATACTTGATTACTACTAATACTATAATTTTAAACATATATAAAATATATTTGTATTTAATTTGGTAATAATATGCTTAATAATCTATTATTAATGTTAAACGTGTATTAACTGGGTTCAATCGGTTCCAATCGTGTTAAATCAGGTAATAATCGTGTCTAATCGTGTCAAAATAAAATTATGTTTATTAACCATAAATCATATAAATATTTCAAAATAATTAAAAGAATTTATAACTAAATTTTATCGTGTTATCGTGTCGTTTCGTGTAATCGTGTCGTGTCAAGAATTGACAGGTCTATTCGAATCCCTAACTCTTCTTTCCCTTCCATCTCCATTCTCTCGACGATAGCGTCCTCCTTTCCATCCTCTTTGTTGCCCTACTTCCTCCCTAGACTAGCGGGCTCCTCTTCATCCTCGCGACGGTGGTGTCTTCCTCTCCATCACCCTACCTCCTCCCTCCTCAGTGACCTCCTCCTTTCCATCCTCTCTACAATGGCATCCTCTTCTCCATCCTCTCTTAACGTAGGCTCCGACTCTTCTCCATCCTCAGTCATCACTGCCCTCACCTCCTCTACAAGTTTTGCAAATGGTAGTTAGGGTTTTGAGAAGGAAAGTGAAATGGTTTTGTTAATAGTAATGGTAGTTTTGTACTTAGCATTGGCAATATATTGTAAGTAATTAATAAGTTATTGGGACATTTTAGAAAAAAAATTGTAACACCCCAGTGCTACACAACAGTACAGCTACTACCCAATTAATCAATTAAATCTGAATAAAGTGATTAAATAATTAAAATTAATTACCCAAACCTATGTGAAGCTAAGTGACTCTGAGAATCACACTAGAATAAGACTGCATCTCCAACTATGTACCTGTAGACACCTCGATTTTGAGGTGACTCATACATAAGCTTTCCAGATGTTGCTTTGGATGTGGCTAACCCTTGAACCAATCCTAAACCCATAGTAGGCCCGCAGCCCAACTAGAAATCTAGACAAGTAGGAGAGCACACCTAGCTAGCACACCTACCTAGCACACATAGCTAGCACACCTACCTAGCACACCAACCCGGCGCACATACCAGGCACCCAGCCATTTCTCAGGCTGCTGGCTGCTGGCTTTCCACCTCCCATGGCTGTTACCTCTACCAGCGAATATGCCATGGAATCT
>JAMKQA010012945.1:0-14237 GCA_024699735.1 Posidonia australis
GAAAAATCAGACCATATATGTGGAATTAATAGCATGCTTTATTTCATTGCAAAAGGACAAGAACTCTAAAGGAAAAGTGGGAAAGAGCCTACCTTGTCTAAGATGTTCCTTCAAGAAATAAAAGAAAGGCCCAAGATAAGAAGTTCCTTGATGCTTTGGAAGGGCTGAGAATATCTCTGGATGCAAGGCAAAGCTTGAGTGCTCAAGTGGATGGTTGCAGAATTCTGGAGAAGGCTAGTGCAGTGGTATGTCTCTATCTTTCAAGATGATCAGCCCTTTCAAATGGTTGCTTATGGGGTCTATATATAGGGATTCCTCATGGGTAACTCCTAAGACAACAAGGAGCCTCGTAGACGAAAAGCCTGGAAGATTCCATAGCTTATTCGTTGGTAGAGGTAACAGCCATGGGAGGTGGAAAGCCAGCAGCCAGCAGCCTGAGAAATGGCTGGGCGCCTGGTATGTGCGCCTGGTATGTGCGCCGGGTTGGTGTGCTAGGTAGGTGTGCTAGCTAGGTGTGCTAGGTAAATGTGCAAGGTAGGTGTGCTAGGTAAATGTGCTAGGTAGCTGTGCTAGCTAGGTGCTCTCTCCTACTTGTCTAGATTTCTAATTGGGTTGTGGGCCTGCTATGGGTTTAGGATTGGTTTAACTAATAGGATTCAAGGGTTAGCCACATCCAAAGCAACATCTGGAAAGCTCATCTATGAGTCACCTCAAAATCGAGGTGTCTACAGTACCCAGCACTACATGCATCATCATACCATTTTACTGCACCATTGCTTGGCGTCACATGCACGACATACCTCCCACAGCATTGAGTGCCAGTGTATCCTCTACAGTACTCTCGCTCGTTGTAGTATCCTCGGCATTGCGCTCCAGACGTCGTAATCATCTCCCGCATTACACTTGCATCATTACACTCACATCATCACACATTCGCATCAGCATCGTGTAGAGTTGCACATACCCCTAATGGAGCTCAACATGTGCATTTGCATTCCAACAGTGTTTTTGCAACAACATGCATCATTCATATCACACTCACGTTTCCACCATGTTTGAGCATCTGCATGTGCATTCCGGCCATGGGTCATGACATTTGGTATATCTGCCAAATGAATGACTTAGCACCAACAGCAAACACCACCCTTTTATAGGCTGCCAAATGATATGTCTTTTGTCAACCCTGAGCATCGGTTTCAGTTTCCAACATCCCTCAACCTCGCTCAGGGAGGGGCATCTATAAACACCCCATTTTGGCAACCATTCGCATTGGATTTCTCCTAGAGAGCGTGTTCTGACGGCAATGAGGCATTTCACCACTCCAAAACCCATTTTCACATCAAAACCAACTTTACACCCCAAAAGCAAGCCTAAAACCCCAGAACCAACCTTAACACCCTATTTTCAACCCACACACCATTAATCCACCATAAATCTATCCCAAACACCCTATTTTCAACCCACACACCATTAATCCACCATAAATCTATCCCAAACACCAAGCCCAAGCCTTTGATGCTCCAGCAATCAAGTGATAGCCATAGGTCCAGCCCAGCAAATCCTACTCTAGCCCAGCCATCCAACCACCACAGCCTAATAGCACGAGTGAGATGTGCTGGTAGGATGCGTGAAAAGATCAGGGATTTAAACTGCTAAGGCTCGTTTGGTCTTTTCACTTGGTGGACCACCAATCAGCCTTTTCTCATTGGATGGCATGAATCTGGACGTGCTCCTGGATTGTCTTGGACCATCAAGCCCCTCTACCTAATCTTATTCCCTATCAAATCCCACCTTGATTTTAATCCAAACCACTCCTCTTAAATCACTATTCAAATCCAACGACTTATACACCTCCCTTCCCTCTATAAAACCAATACCCACATTCAACAACTCTTCCTTTTGGCTCGTCGAACTCTTAGGACTCTCAACTCTATGCACCGGCCGTCCTTGAGAATAGCCACCAATTCCAGCCACCTCCACACCACTTTTCGGCCATCATACATCTACCACTACATAGCTACAATTTCCTCTCGACCTTGTGACCACCACACTGCGCCAGAGCACACATTACTCTTCCAACAGAGCCTCCCCTCTCGCTGAAGCCTCCTATGCATCCGCAGGCTGTCCACCTCCGTCCAGCAACCTCCATCGTTGACCGGAATTGCCACCACTCCTCCATTACATCCAAGCCACCCATACACCTCACCAACCCCTACATCTTACCACTGAGCTCTCCATCAACATCACCATGCTCCCTTGGACCCGACTTCATAGCCGCTGTGCCCCAGCCATCGGAGAAATGCCACTGCGAGCTGCCGTCAAAGGAACAACCCAAAAAACTCCACAGGTAAACCACTCTCCCTGTGGCTTTTCTTTGTTTTTTTTTTTCACTGTTACATTGCATTCTTTGTATGTTTTCTCGTGTATATTCCTTGCATTTATATGTCCTCAGCCCTACATCCACTACATTTGCATCGCCGATCAAGGGTTTGGTGGGTTCAAAATGGTCAACGGCTTGTGAGCTTCTCCATTCCCTACCTCGGCAAACCACCCTGGATCCTTGCTCGATGTTCCTTGCTGCCTGTATGGCCAGCTGAACTCGTGAGCTCTGGTGAGGTGCAATGAGGATGGCAGAAGCACCACACTGTTTTCCCATGCATCCAATCTGCATTCATTAGCATCCACGCATTCCTTTTCTTCCCCTTGTACCTCTAGAAGCCATGGATTGCACCATCAAAGCCTCTGATCGGAATCCACAGTTGAGCTTGTCAATGAAACTCTATTTTTGGCGAGGTAGATGGGTGGAGCTATCCATGTGATCCCATTGACCTCCAGACATCCAGGTATGTTCCCCTACATGCCCTCAAGCTTCCCACGCATTAAGCATCCATCATTCATTAATGCACTAGCATCTGGAGCAATGAATGACTCGTTGCCCTGTTCTGTCTCCGACAGTTGCGTACCAAATTCACAAAAGAAGGAAGCAGATGGTTTGCACAAGTTTCCCAGTTCAAAATAGGCAGCTGGCTAAGCTCCCCTGTATTTTGTCTCTCTGTTTTCTTCCCTGATCATGCATTGGTTTTTCCCTCCTGAGATTCTACGTCTACATCCTCACTTGCATTGCACGGTTTCTCGTGTTTTCTAGCATCAACTTTTGATTCGTTTTCCCACTTACACTCATGCATGGTTCTTTTGTCTTCTTTACTTGCATCGTATTGTTTTCTCGCATTCACTGACATTCATGCATTCCATTTAGGGCGATAACATTTACTATGTTGGATTCGTTTAATCGATGGTCCAGGATTCACATAACACTTCTGAGCACTTGATTACATTATCTTCTACCCCACTCATCACGTTTGCATTGGCATAACATATAGTATACATTCATTTTAAACTTAGCAAGCAAACATGCATCAGCATTGGCAACACACAAGCGAGCGATTAGCCTAGAAAC
Source organism: Posidonia australis (assembly GCA_024699735.1). Taxonomy (NCBI): domain Eukaryota; kingdom Viridiplantae; phylum Streptophyta; class Magnoliopsida; order Alismatales; family Posidoniaceae; genus Posidonia; species Posidonia australis. Next base: position 3,458 of record JAMKQA010012945.1, read on the forward strand.
ACCAATTTCTCGAACGTATGGGAGTGCCTAACACCTTTCCCATGTGTAACAAGAGTCATTACCCTTTCTCTAGTTTGTGATGACCATTGTGTTATATCCATTAGGCATGGAGAATCCATAGCATTCATACATTCATTTGCATTCAAATTGCATAGCTTTTCTCGCATTTTATTGCATCCAGTTTTCCTTGTCTTTTTTATTTTTACAAGATTAGGTGGTGACTCCATTTTTGTCATTATCTTTCTTTTGCATTCTTTGTAGTTTTTCTTCAGTATTTTAAAGTCGAGTATCCTTCCTCGGATTCACCATCTTCGCTATGACCTTATCGGTTCTCCTTATGTGCTTCCTATCGCACGAAGGAGCTTGGTTCCGACATGGTCAGCACAGCACCCAAATCCTTCATATGAAAATGAAGACTCAAACTGATGATTAGCTTCTCTATAAACTCACGATTGTTGCCTGAGATAATGATAGCATCCACATATAAGAGGAGATAAACTAGAATACCATCTTTATGATATACAAAAAGAGAAGCATCTAATACAGTCATTGAGAACCCAAACTCTTCCAGCCTTGAACAACATTTCATATACCATGCTCTAGGTGCTTGATGCAGTCCATAAATGGACTTGACCATTTTACACACATGAGCAGGTTTTTCTAAGTCAACATAACCTTGTGGCTACTCCATGAAGACATCTTCTTGTAATGTACCATGAAGAAATGTACATTTTACATCCAATTGTCGAAGAGGCCAACCAAAATTGACAACAAAAGCAAGGACAACTCTTATGGTTGCATGTTTAACAACTGGACTAAACGTTTCAGCAAAATCTACCCCACGTACTTGATGAAACCCTTTGGCAACTAACCTTGCCTTATGTATGCTGATACACCCTTTAGAATTCAACTTGGTGCGATACACCCATTTGCAGCCCACAACATTCATATCTAGTTTAGAGGGTACCAATATCCAAGTTTGTTGGCTTTGAAGAGCAAAGAATTCCTTGTCCATAGCTTGCCTCCATTGAGGGAACTTAGATGCTTGAGCATAAGTGGTTGGTGTAGACAAAGTTAGATACAAGAACAATATGTAGCTTATGATTAGTGCTTAGAAAACCTTTCTCTTTATAGATACCCGATTTAGCACGAGTTTGCATGGGATGAACATTAGCAAGAGAAGACTGAAAAGGTTGAGAACTGTCAACATTAATAGGAACCTAAGAAGAGGCTTGTGTGGAGTATCAAATGAGTTATCTGATAGAGGAGCTGAGGAGGTAGACCAAGAAGGGGCACAAACCGATGCAAAACCAGAAGCTAGAATAGTCTTGGTAGGGTGTCTAGCAGAATTTACATTAGGATCAATAAGAGGAGTGTGGCACTAAGAAGCAGATGAGAATGAATTTAGCAGGGTATCTATAGTGGATAAAGAGGATGGTGAAGGAACATATGGAAAACTTTGTTCATCAAATCTAATATTTTGGGAAACATAAACTTTCCCAGTAGGTGGATGCCAACATTTGTGTCCTCTTTGGTTGGAAATATATCCAATGAATATACAGGCGAGACTTCGAAATTGCAACTCATTTGCATTGTAAGGTCTTAGCTAAGGATAACACTAACACCCAAATGGTTTAAGAAAATGATAATCTGGTTGTTTAGTGATCAACATTTGAAAGGGAGAAATATTAGATACTATTGGCAACCTATTTATTAGAAAATTAGCCGTAGTAAAGGCTTCAACCCAAAGAGACAATGGAAGTTTTCGATTAGGAAAGTAAGGTTAAGTCAGTCTCAACAACATGCCAGTGTTTCCTCACAACTGTGCCATTCCACTCAGGCGTATAGGGACAAGATATCTGATGTAGGATACCTTTGATTCTAAGAAAATTAGCAAGTTTCTTGCTTGAGAAATACTGAACTGTGTTTCAACTAATGTGCAAAAATCAACAAACACTTGGTAGAAATTTGATTTTAGTTTGATAGGAAACAATCAACTATATATGGTAAAGTCATCAACAAGGAGAATATTGAACTTGAATAAAGAGCCTTTCTTGATATTATACATCTACTTACAAAGGAAGAGCACATGTGCAGTAGTGATCTTATGAAATCTCTTGGCTAGTTTGTCCCAAGCCTCTTTGGCAAAGGTTGTTCCAATAGTGTAAGGAATCGTAGAGACAGAAAGCGTAGCATTGATCCAAGAGAGAAGTGCTTGATCGGTGACATACTAGTGAAGGAATTTCAGCAACTCAGAGCTTAGAGGTGAGACAGATCCATCAACACGACTCATAAGATTCTAGTCATGGAGAATCGGCTTGAACAAAGATTGCCACATGAAGTAGTTTATTCCATCAAATTTGATCGAAATCAAACCTACAATGTTATTAATCACCATTAGAGTGCTGATTGTTAATTGCTGACCAGACGGGAGCTCCAAACACAGCGTCGGCACACGACGAGGTGGACACCATAACCACAGACTAGATCAAGTGCAATGATGTAGAGAAGTAAATGATACCATGAAAGTAGAAGAAAGGTAGTAGAAAAGAAGAGGAAGAATAAGAGAAGAAAGAAACAAAGAAAGAGCAGAGCAGTGGCAATGACTGGAGAGCTCAATACAGTGCATTATTCCAACAGAACCAATTACATGTTTAAATAGCATTCGGAGTACACCTCAGCAGCCTACGTGTCACCCTACAGACCAATCAACAGTAACAACCTAACTAACTAACACCCATACAACAATAGAAATAACTGACAAATAAATTAGAAAGAAGAACCCAAAAACTAAGCTAAGACACCTGAACCATATTACACTTATCAGCCCTCACATAACATATATATTTTGTCTTTTCCATTATAAGTAACGAATTTAGCTGCAGTATGATGTTTCATCGCTTAATTTGGCTTTCCTTATTCGCAAATGAGAATTTGAAATCTATCCTTTCAAATTCTCTATACCTCAAACTATCTCAAGACTCAAGCAAATGAATTGATCAGTGCATTGCATTGTAGTTTCATGATTCTAACTGAGATATAAATCTTAGTTCCAACAATAATTGCCGTTTCAAAAAAAAAAGGTCTTGTACCTCCAAGATGGGTTTGCAGATACTGACATCATTTGGTTAGAGTTGATTGATCCTTTCACATTCAATTGTTGCTTTCTATCCTTTTTCGTTTTCCTTAGACCATGTTTGGTGTACTAGAGTTTGTAATTCAAAATCAAGGAATTGGAATTCCAGGTTCTTATTAGATGGATACATGGGTTATACGTAATTAGGTAATTGGATCCTAGGAATTTAGGATTCATATTATTTATATTCATGTATTACCTCATTTGAGAGGTAGCTTGTGCTCTAATGGCTAAAGAAAAAGTTGAGAGATAAATGAAGTTAGAGTGAGATTCATAGGATTGAGACTAATATCTCTGTGTAAATCCTATTCTATAATGAACTCTCTTTCTCAATCTTGCCCTATGGTTTTTAGTGTTTTGATTTCCACATGTATCTTTGTATTATTCTTCCATGTGTGTACTTGTTATTTTATATGCTTCCACAAGTTATCAACAAATCTGATCTCAACATAAACAATTCTTGTTTGTTTTTTTACTCTAGATTTGCAATAAAATTTTGTTTGGTTTGCAATAACTTGAGGGAGTAGATGAATGAGAAAGAGACAAGGGAAGGTGTAACACTGTAATATTTAGTCTCGCATTGCTTAGAAAAGGAAATATGTGAAGTTAAATAAAAACTAGAATTAACAACCATATCAACTTCAACTTAAGCATTTTTAGCCTAGTTGTTAGATTTAAGGTTGTCATGGATCATTATAAATGGTACTAAGGCCTCGACCAACTGGAAATGTAGAAACTAAGTGTTACACTTAAAGAAATGGTAGCCACCTCTAGAATCATACATCGTTTGGTTATAACTATGAACTCTAATAAGGATATTAGATGTTTAAATGAAAGAAATTGTAATATCCCAAGATTTAGTTAAACAATGCTTGGAAAAAAAGGGATGAGGCTAAACAAAGTCTAAGATCAACTACCATATCAACTTCAATTAAAACATTTTAGGTTTGATTGTTGAGTCTGAAATTGATATATATCAGCTCAGTCTAGGTCAAAAGGAGAGAGAGGTGACGAATTACTCCTTCTTACTCTAGGAGTTTGTATTCCCTTTATTTTCGCAGGGCTCTTACTAACTCTACCTTCTTAAAATGAAACAAATACATGATTTAGTAGGAATTCTTCTTAACTTCTTCTAATTCCTCTAAATTCCTTCCAACCAAATAGACCTTTGAGTATTTGACTATTTCAGGCCACATAAACAGTGAGTTAGCTTGTCGGGTACATTGAGATGCCCAAGACTCATATAAATTCAGGCTCATATAATTCAGACCCCTCCAAGCCGTAAATTGCACTTTACCCGTCATAGATTGTGAAAGCAATTCATTTGGGACTCGTTAGTTGAGTCTAGAAGGTATTATATCAGTGAGTTGCAATATAAGGGACACTAAACACCTTAAGAACTTTACCTCCCTTGAACCAAGACAAATCTCTGACGTGACATGGAATCGTCTCTGGCATTCCACACCCCAGTTCAACAAATACCCGGGTCACGCAACCTCGTCCATGGGGCATAAAATTGACTAGTCATTAATTGCGTACTAATTTACAATATTATGTCCCTTCCTATCACCAGAAGGCACGGGGAGAGGTCTGCTGTTTTCTTTTGTTTCAAAGCATACCCTTGTTGACTGCAGTCATTGCTGAAACTACCATTTCCCCGACCACAGAAACAACTTGAGGGTTCGTTGGATTGTAACTGATACACGAATGAAAACACACCAATAATTTGATGCCACATGGACCAAAAAGCTATTTTAAAAACGAAAAGGAGGAGGAAGGGATAAGCTAAGAAGAGTGGGCCAACAAACACATGTACGCTTAGTTGTTTGTCTCAGTCTATATGTTAATAAGATCTCTATTGACATCTGCGTCCACTTCACTCTTTCTTGATATACAGTGTATACTTTGCCGTCTATCTTCTAATTTTATAATAATAAAAATTGTCCAGACCTATCAATTATTGTTATGTTTTTGTCTCAGTTTGCGTAATCTAGAAGCTTAGTTTCCAATATATGTATAACAATTTGCTATGACGCTAAGAGAGAGAAAATATTTTCCTCACTGGCCTCCTAGAATCTCCAAGAGCCATTCAATATCTTTGACATATCATGGATTATTAACAAAAAGCAAAAAGTAGTAACAGAAACAAAACGAATAAGACAACTAGACAAGAAACTGGCATGACAGAAGCCCGGTCAGCCACCAGAATTCACAGCTAGGACTTCATTCAGTTGTACAAAGCGAGAAAGTATGCCACGCTGTGGAACAGAACCTTCTTCCTTAAGACAAGACTGTGCATATAGTTTGAACCACCAGTTAGTTGTAATACTTTTACCAGTTAGTTGTAATACTTTTACCAGTTCTTGGATACGGGAGGAATCCTGCAATGGCAGTCTTCTAAAGCGTCTATCGGTCTACGCTTCAGTCCTATGCCATGTAAAGGACAAGTGGGGGCTGGTGGGGGCCCCACTTGTTTTGAAGAAGAAATAGTAGAATATTAAATATTCTTGTACACATACAAATTTAAGAAATGTAAATAATTAAGCAAACTAGAATTGCAAATTCTTAAAAAAAAAAAATTACATGTTTTCCTTGAGATTTTGATGATTTTGGCAATGATATGAGTTGATCAAGTACTTCTACTTCAACTACCGAAAAGCAAATGTGAAAGCGAAACCATTCCTGGAGGGACTCCGGTCAATCCTGCTCTCAAGATCTGCTTCACCTTGCGACTAGTTTTGACGGGAAGGCTTTCAAGAACCGTCTTCTTGACGAGGATGTCTCTGATGACTCTGGTCTATCTGCGATTCCCCGACGGACGGGCAAGATTGTGTCCTCTTCATTGTCTACACACGCTTAGGTACGTGGATCTGGGAAGACCCTCTCTTCCCCCCTTTCTATAAGACCCTCTCTCCATTGGCCATGTTTTGGGCGGTTTTTGTTGCTTTAGATCATATCCGATTCCTTGTCCTCTCCATGGACGCTGCCCTGGGATCGACCAAATTCGGTTATTGACATTATTTTTCGATCTCCAAGCATATCTTTTAGCTGACTGAGCAATCTTAATAGATGTTATTTTGAATCTGAGATGAATATTGTTTTATCTGTGAAAGACAATCGTTTTTTAGTGCATTACTACTCTGATCTTGATCGTAATAAAAGTAAGAGATGTGAAAAAATAGAGATGCCTCTATACTTCTATGATTCTTTCTATGTTTCTTCCTGCAATCAAAATTTCTCTGATATAAGTAGGTGCAAATCTTATGATTCAATGGAAATTTCACGTTTGACAGTCGAAAATTTTATTTTTTCTTTATCTCATGAAGTTGTTAGTCCAGTTTCTTCTCCGACTCCGGGGATCCCTATGCCGATCGGCGGTCGATGGACCGCTGTCTCCTCTATTGGTCAAGGGAAGACAGGGGGTGGGTTCCCTAGGCTCTGACATGGGTGCCAGTATCTCTGTTGCATCCTCGTCTTTTGTGTGGGATTATACGCCAAATAAACCTCCGATTTTTAATGCGTTACGTGATAATAATTCCCATTATCTTGAGGCTCTTCCTCTTAATTACTTTGGGGATTGGTTGGTCCAAATTATTAGTGTCAAAACTAATCCTCCCTCCGTTTTGGTGGGACTTTTGAATTCCCAAGTTGACGACGGTCTTTCTGCGGTAATACAATTATTCTCTCTCACATGACATTAATATTTCGAATATTTCCTATGATCCTTATAAGAAACCACTTTATTTTTCTTCACTCTCTAGTGGGCTTTCTTCCAATCCGGAGAAAATCTCTAACAAGGAGATATACTCTGACATCCGTGATCATTTCAGTGATTCTTCTCCCTCTCCACTACCTTCTGGTGAGAGATACCCTGTCACTGGCACAAGATTTTCAGTCCTCTCCTCCCCAGCTAAGTCTTACTTCTCCCCTACTGCGTCTGGTGCTCCGTGTGGCACTAGTACTTTCTGTTCAACATCAGAGGACTTGGGAGGCGACTAGAAGGTGATAGCTAAGAAGAAAATCTACTCCCCTAAGGTAAGCTTCTGCCAGTTGTCGGAGAGATGCTTTAGTTGTGGACTTCGAGGGCATATCAAAAAAATTTGTAAGTTCTCATGTGTTTGTTTTAAGTACAAATCTCCTACTCACTCTGTAGCACTATGTAAATTTTTTCAGGACTCTTCAGCCTCCATTACACCTCCTCTCAGTATGACTGGCCTCTCCCCTCCCAAATCCACCATCTTACCCCCTTTTGAAGCTGTATGCGACCTTTATCAATCCTTATCTCATAGTGTCATAGTTACCTCTCATTCCCCTCATCTCACTAAGGAGGCACTCGAAGAACATATTCGTGCTCGCTAGTCCTGTACCTTTGAAGTGGAGGTGCAGATTTTCCCTCCAGGAAAGTTTTTATTGGTTTTTCCTTCCACTAAAGCTAGGAATGAAACCCTTAACATGTATGGATCATCTCTTCAGATGATATCTGCCTCCTTTATCTCCTGGTCCCCCAACTCTAATACTGTTTTTACCCTAAAGGAAAAAGGGGTGTGGATTAAACTTGAAGGAATACCTCACCATCTTTGGAATGTAGACATATTTCACCATATGATTTCTGGTTTTGCTAAGTTGTTGGAAGTCGATTTATCTATTGATTTGCAAAATTCCTTGGGTATTCCAAAGTCCAGATCAAGGTTCACCCGAGCAAAGACATCCCTGATTGTAGATTTTTCGCTTTTGGGAATATTGTTTATCCTATCAAATTTAGGCGTAGTTGGGACATATGTTCCCCTTCTACACCCACCTCTAAGACTCTCCCTGCTTAGCCCTCTAATCCCTCTCCGGCACAATCAGGCTCCAGTGGTCTGCATCCTATCCGAAAACCATTTAAAAATAACAAAGGGTGGAGAGGAGGCAAAGGTAATAAAAGCTCCAGAAATGGTAAAAATGTGTGAACTAGATCCACTAGCCCTAGCCTACATCCTTCTACCAATTCAGCTAGTATCCTCCCTACTCCCACTCCTCCTTCTCCTGGGCGTGGTCGCAATTCCTCAACCTATCTATCCACTCAACCACTTTCACTTGACCTTTCTCATATGTGGATGAAACATCCAAATTAGTGGAGGCTGAAATTAGAGCAAGGAACTTATCAATGGCCAAATTAAAAAAAATGATGGCTGTATATGATTATCTGGAGAAAGATGATCTTGGTGGTTCAAATTCTATTCATGCCCCAAGTAATACCAATGTTACTTATGTTACAAATTCTATTCAGCATAATGATTTCCCAGTAAACAACACTGCAACATTACTTGATTCAGAATCTACTTGTTCTGATACTGAGGATAACTTTAATCATCTACTGAATGATGCTCTTACTTGGGACTCTTATGATCACTTTAAAAAAATTTGTGGGAAAATAGGAATATCTCTAAATAATCCAGAAGAGGTCAAGAACTTCTTTGATACTGTCAGGGAGGATCAGGGATTAGGACATATAAATCTTAATGATGACTCATGTTTGGTTGAGAATTTTGCTTCTCTTTATATATCATCCCAAAATAAATGATTATCTCTGCCTGGAACATTAAAGGATTGGATAATAGTGGGAAAGAAAGAGCTATTCGCAATTTAGTAAGATCAAATAAAAGTAACGTCTGTATAATTAGTGAAACTAAATCAGAATCATTTTCCTCCAACCTTCTCAGAATTCTAGGCGGAGGTTTATTAAATAAATGGTCCTTTATTCCCTTATTGGGGGCTTCTGGGGGGATTCTCATATGGTGGGATGATAGAATTTATAAATTATGTAACACTATAGTTGCCACCTTCAGCCTTTCTTTGGAACTGAAAAATTGTTTTGATGGTTATACATGGTGGCTCACAGGAGTTTATGGTCCCTGTGACCCCAGATTAAAAAATGAATTTATTAAGGAATTGGATTCCCTCAGTAAAATGGTTAATTCTAATTGAATCATAGGGGGAGATTTTAATTTAATAAGATATTCATATGAACATTCTTCTAGATGTGGCATATCATCTTCCATGAAAGGTTTCAATGATTTTATTGATAATAATTGTTTATTGGACATGTCCCCTAATAATTGCAGATACACTTGGTCTAATCTTCAAGCCCAGCCTACCATGGTTAGATTAGATAGATTCCTTGTATCTTCTGATTGGTCAACCAAATATCCAAACTCTTACTATTTGGGAAAGGCCAGGGTGGTATCTGATCACATACCCATTATTCTCAATACTATTCCCATAGATTGGGGCCCCACCCCATTTAAATTCTATAAATCATGGTTTCACATTGAAGGATTTACTTTTTTCATAGAGAATTGTTGGCAAAGGTTCTCTAATATATGTACTTCCCCATCTCCTGTGGTTAAATTTGCATACAGACTTAAATCCCTGAAAAAACAAATAAAAAGTTGGATTGACCTAGTCAAGGAAGAAAGGAAAAATAGGCTACTATCCATTGAATCCCAGATATCTCACATTGATTCCCTAGCTGAATCTTCTATGATACAAGATGACCTATGGAGTAAAAAGAGAGAACTTAAGGTTGAACATTATCTATTGCTCCAAGAACAAGAAGCCTATTGGAAATAGAAGTCTAGAATCCAGTGGCTTAAGGAAGATGATCTAAACACAGCATTCTTCCACAATATGGTTAAATGTCGCAGGAGAACAAATGTCATCTACTCCCTTAATATCAGGGATAATCTGATATCCTCTCCATCTATAATCTGCAAGGAAATAGAAAATCATTTTACTTGACAATTCAATAAGCCTAAAAGGAACATTCCCTCTTTGAACTGGGATATTCTGATACCTACTAAGATTATGAATCCAGAGGGTCTGGAAGTTGCATTCTCTATGGAAGAAATATACAAAAATATTGGTCATTTAACTAGTGATAAGGCTCCTAGCCGTGATGATTTTCCTTTATGCTATTTTTAGCAGTTTTGGGAGACCAGTAACTATGACATTCTAGAAGGTTTTCAACACCTTCATACTACCTCTGATTCTGAATATTTAGCGCCTATTAATCAAACTTTTATCACCTTAATTCCAAAAAAGGAGGCACTACAAGAAAATCTACAATTAGCGAGGACAATATTCCTCGCTAAGTCCTCAATAATTCCTCGCTAAATCCTCGTCACAAAGATTAACGAGGACGTAGCGAGGAATAATTATCCATGTAGCTATGTAACTCATTAAATCAATACTGAGAAGATATATCCTCGCAATGTACTCGTGTACATTTAGCGAGGATATTACGAGAAAATAGTTCCTCGTAATATCTCGCTAGATCCTCGTAATTCTTCGGTAAATGCTCGCTAAATATCATGAGATTGTATCGTCGTTCCAATTTTAGCGACGAAATTGCGAGTATATAGCGAGGACATTCCCTCGCAACTTGCTCGCTAAATGCTCACTAAATATCGTTAATTTTGCATGCATATAGAGAAGAAATGTCCTCGCTAATACTGGGCAGTTAAAAAAAAATACAATACTGTAACATCAGGGCCTGATTATCCATTTTTATAATAAACCATGTATTATTTGTAATATTGTGTTTAATGGTTTATTAATGGATAATCTGTTGTTTTGGTTGTGGGTGGTTTTCTGTGCATCAGG
>JAMKQA010012946.1:0-14488 GCA_024699735.1 Posidonia australis
TGGATTTTAAGTATATGATCATCCTACACTTCCAATAACTGTAACTTACACCATCAAAAAAAGGAGGTCTATTAATACTCTATCCCTCTATAACATTGCTGTTAAAAGGTAGAGCAGCCATGTGTTCTAGTAGATTTTTAGTCTAGTTCTAGAAGACCTTGCTCTGATACCAATTGTTGGATCGAAAGGCCTTCGTAGAGGGGGGCGAATAGAGAATTATCAATTTCAGAATTACTTTTGCTACTTTTCGTAATTTAATATTAATTGCATACAATGGATATCAATAACTAAATTTAATCAAGCTTTTCTACTTATGCAACTAATAAACATACAAGAAGAGGATGAGAGAAATCGATATGCACAAAGGATTTATAGTGGTTCGGCAACCCCGCCTAGTCCAATTCTCAAGACCCTCTTGAGATTTTTCCCGTATTAAAATAAATTAAATGGACTTACTTGTTGGCCACATCACCAACTGCTACCTTGCTCTTCCCACTTCTCTATCCCCGAGAAGCTAGAGCTAGACATGGAATTCGGGCCGGGCTAGGCCGGCCCGGCCCATGGAAATGGCGGCCTGCTCGGGCCTGGACCAAGCCAGGCCGGCTGCAAAAAACCATGGGCCCCGCCGTGGGCCGGGTTTACGGGCCAACGGGCTGGGCCGGGCCGGCCCATCGGGCCTGCTGCAACAACCATGTTTTTTTTTTTTTTAAATTGACGGGCCGGCCTGGCCTGGCCCTGGGTCTTTCGTGGGCCAAACTGGGCCTACTCCGCGGGCCTGCCCGTTAGGCCCGGCACGGCCCACGACCCACTACGGGCTTGGCCCAGCCGGGCAGGACGAGCTCGGGCCGGCCCAGCCCGATTTCCATGTCTAGCTAGAGCCCTTTGCTTTGTTGCTTTTACAGAAGTCCGAATTTTCCCACTCACAGAGATTGATTACAACAATGATTACACAACGAAATCTCGTGAGGAGAATGGAAATGAAAATCATAAACAGTATTACAAGTATTTCTCAATGGTGTCATTATCAGGCCTTGTACGGGTCCTATTTATAGCCGTAGGATTGCCTTGGGATGTGTCTAACGTCTATAAAATGGTCATAAACGGCTACTTCAACGGTATGCCGTTTTGGCCTCGGTATACCAAAAATGATCTTCAATCTGCAATCCACAAGCAAAACGGTATGCCGAAAAATCCAACGGTCTGCCGTTTTCTCCTGAAACGGTATACCGTTTTATGACGGTATGTCGTTGTTTCGCATTGTCTTCATTTTCTCATCTGCTCCGGAGTTCCGCTTTTTATGCCGTTTTATAAAGAAATGGTATGCCACTCCATCTACGGTATGCCGTTTTCAGTTCTTCTTTTGATCTTGCGGAGCACCGTTGTTCATACCGTTTTTCACTGAAACGGTACGCCGATTCTGTCTCCGGTATGCCGTTTCTGATACTTTGAATAAACACTTGTATACAATTTGAAATTATACAGAAAACACTTATGATCTTTTTCACCCTTTAATATATATGAAAATATGCACTTATAAGTTATCATCAAAATTAATGCATTATTTCTAACACCGTGGATGGGAAAATTCAAATGTGAAAAGGAACACCAGGATCCGTCCCATTAGAACGAACCATGGATGGGAAAATATTCAAATGTGAAAAGGAACACCAGGATCCGTTCCATTAGAACGAACCGTGGATGGGAAAATATTCAAATGTGAAAAGGAACACCAGGATTCATCCCATCAGAACGAACCGTGAATGGGAAAATTCAAATGTGAAAAGGTACACCAGGATCCGTCCCATTAGAACGAACCGTGGATGGGAAAATTCAAATGTGAAAAGGAACACCAGGATCCGTCTCATTAGAACGAACCGTAGATGGGAAAATTCAAATGTGAAAAGGAACACTAGGATCCGTCTCAATGGAATGAATCGTGGATGGGAAAATTCAAATGTGAAAAGGAACACAGGATCTGTCCCATTAGAACAAACTATGGATGGGAAAATATTCAAATGTGAAAAGGAACACCAGGATCCGTCCCATTAGAAAAAACCGTGGATGGAAAAATTCAAATGTGAAAAGGAACACCAGGATTCGTCCCATTAGAACGAACCGTGGATAGGAAAATTCAAATGTGAAAAGGAACACCAGGATCCGTCCCATTAGAATGAGCCGTGAATGGGAAAATTTAAATGTGAAAAGGAACACCAGGATCCACTCCATTAAAACGAACCGTGGATGGGAAAATTCAAATATTAAAAGGAACACTAGGATTCGTCCCATTAGAACGAACCGTGGATGGAAAAATTCAAATGTGAAAAAAGGGGGGGCCCTGAATCCATCTGTTAGGATCGGAATTCAAAGGCGAAGGGAGGTCTGACCTTCTGTTTAGCCTCAAGGATTTGCCAAGGGGGATCTTATTCAGGTATTAGTGCACCTTGGATCGTCACCGCTGTGGGGAATGTCAGTTGAAATAGTGTAGTACCCTGCTACAGTTGCCATTTGGTAGGGTCCATTATGTGGTGAATGTCACTTCTCTATAAGAATATGCATTGACCATCATTTGGAAGATAATTCGTACCATGCATTCTCGAGATAGTCCTTCTTTCCACAAAGCAACTTACATGCCCCTGGTCAAAGGCTCTAGTTCGATTACATAGTACGGGGATGTTCTGTTAGGTGCCTGAAACATGACTTTCGATCAAAAAGCAGCTGACATGCCCCTAGTTGAAGGCTCCGGCTCAGTTACATCGTAAGTTGGTGTTCTGCATATGACTTTTGACCAAAGAGCAGCTGACATGCCCTTGGTATTGGACTCTAGTTCAATTTCACTATAGCTGGTCTTTTGTATGTGACTTTTGACCAAAGAGCAGCTGACATGCCCCTGGTTGAAGGCTCTGGCTCAGTTACACTGTAAGTTGGTGTTCTGCATGTGACCTTTAGACCCAAGGGCAGCTGACATGCCCCTGGTATACAGGTGACCAGACATCTCTTGAGTGTATGAGGTCTTGGAAGCCAACATGTAGCCATAGACATTCCTTGAACCACCGGAGTACTTGAGACCATCACTAGCCGAAGCAAGTGATCCATTCATCAAGTGATTGGAAGTATGTGCACCCAACTACTGTACTTGGAAGACTGGAGGAATCGGGGCGACTCGATAGAGGCTTTTGATTGAGGTTGTAGTCTGTCTCTGACTAATATGTTTGGGGTGTATTCTGTTCAACTGTGGTGTTTTGATGACTCTGTATTGGCCGTGCTTTTGTAGGATATTCTCCTGATTGTATTTACCAAATTTTGGATTGTAGCGTAGGGTCCACAGCCACACTGTTGTCACCGCTAACCATTTGACATGTAGGTTCTGATTCGAAAACAACTGTCTTGCCCATGATGAAGCAAGTAACAGATTGTGTGAGCCTGGCTAGAAAGCAGCTGACATGCCCCTAACATAAGGGTGAATAATGCTCAATAGAAATAGAAGTCAGATCGGGAGGTACCAAGGCAAAATGGATGCCTCTAGTACTGAGCCAAGCTACTCTGGGGAGTGTTGGGCACCACTCGAGGATACAAAGACTCAAGGATTAGACTGTGACTGTAGGCACACTTTGAATCACTGAAGTGGCTACAGCTGATTTTGGTTGAGGCTAGAAACACCTTCGTTCATTGACTGGAGGCATGTATATTCATCCACTATCCTGAGCTATGCTCCGATGGCAGGAAGTAATGTGAAATCGTAGTCTGTCCTAGGCTGGCCATTCTCTGTTTTTGCTACTCACTGTACCATTGTCTTCTGGCTATAAGTATGTACTTCGCTTTGTTACCCTCCGACGTTCCCTAAACTGTGTCTACCATGCTTGAACTGTAGCGGAGGAAGTACTGTCACACCACCGATTCTGTAGGTCCGTGTAACTCGTACACTGACTGGTGTCCTCACTGTATATGTACTTTGACTACTGAGGAGTTGAAATGTCCTTGGCTAAAAGCACTTGGTAAAGATCCTGCGAACAAAAAGATTGATCCAAGCAAGACTATGATGACTATTATTATTGTTGTGGACTCTATTATTTGTGAGCAATCTAGTCATTTAAGAATGACCTATTTTGTTTGATCAAGAAATGCATGCCTTGGGATTTTAGTTGCATTGTTATCTGCATTTACTATCCTGCTTGTTCAATGAGTTCATTATCAGGATCGTTTGTTTGTTTAGTTCAGTTGTTTGTTTGCCCTTAGTTAGGCTGGAATGTTGTATGCCTGTTAAAGAAGGATGACACCTTCGACTCAGCTGCCACTACAGAGACACGCAAGTCGTTTGGTGGCTCTCGCTGGGAAATGGTGGCACTCAAATTCATTGTGAGGTATTGCGGTAGACCTAGCTCTATGTCAAACTCTTTAAGGTCTTGCACCTGCTTTTTCTTTTCGATATCATTGTCTTTTCTTTTCTTTTTACTCCCTCATAGATGTGCGGCCTCACTCTAACATTGTCTTGGAGGTAATAAGCGCCCGATCTATTCAGGAGGCCTTTACTACAAGAGGGTGGGTTAGTCCCTCAAAGGTGTGACTTTACTGAGCGTGTACTCCAACTCCTCTCTAAGGTATGGTAAGGGTAGAGCTACAACGCACGCCTCTCACTCTTGGGCTGACTTCTGTCTTCGCTTTCTGTCTTCTCTATTCTTTTATCCCCTTGCGAATGTATGTTTTCTTTTCTGGCTCACATTCTCAGTCACCCCTAACATTTTATCTCCCTTTTGGAGGTGCAGGATCCTTACGGAGCTTGGACACTTCGTCTGGCTTTGATGTTTGGTGGCTCCCTTGCTAACTTGGTTGTCTAAGTAGTGACAACTAAGGAAGGATAATCCACTTTGATATTAGCGAGCTTTTCCAATTTTTCATCATCGGACAGAATGTTATTGACAAGCAAACTACCATTTTAATTGTTCTTGATGTTTTTCTTGTTTTGTGTTTTTTTCCTTTTTTTTCTTTGGTGCTTTTATATTTTTTTGTGTTTTGATATATGGTAATGCAAAAAGAAAACAAAAGAAACACATGAAAATGATACATCTCTAGTCCTTACTATTGTTGTTTGTTGATGCCATTGAGGTTTATGGTAACTCCTTATCGTGCCACTGGAAATTGGAATCAAGGCAGGTGTAGCTGAGGCCATCCAAAGCTTCATTGGAACTGAGATTGTCATAATGAATGTTGAATCTGCTGATGCCATTAAGATTGTATCTCTGTTGAACTGATATCAGCTGTAATGGCTATCTCCCACTTGACCTAGTGTATTTGCACGTGTTGGGTTAGATCAATGCATGGCAAACTGGCAAACTTTAGGTCAGACCCCCACAGAGGAACAAGAACAAGAGTGACGCATATGAGTGCTGCCGGATAGAACTGAGAAAAGGAAAGAAGATGAACTAGGCAAGAGAGGAACTAGGACAAGAGCGACATATGTGAATGTTGCAGAAAAGACAAAAGAATAAATTAGGCTACAAAGGCCCAATGGATTCTCCGGGAAAAACTGGGAGAAAGAGGAAAACCCTTGAGGTTCCAATATCTTCGAAGCTTGCAGGCTCAGACACGATAAGGCCAACTATTCTAGGGTGTGCATGTGTGCCTGCAATTGTGTGTGCAAGTGTGTGTGTGGGCTGCCTTTTGTGTGTTGGCAACAACACCTTCATTGTCAATCAAATCCTGAACATCATTCTGGAGAGTAATACATTTGTTTGTCGAATGCCTACGTACGCGATGGTATTGGCAAAACAAGTTAGCTTTATACCACCTAGGAAGTAGGTTCGGTGGTGGGTGAATCTCCGGTAGTCGTAGGAATGGCGCAACTTTGGGAAAGATGTCACTCAACGAATCCCTGAGTGGGGTGAAGTCTCTTTCCTTATGGCGAGGCCGCCTGTGTCGTCGTTGCTGCCCTTGCTAAACCGACATATCACGACACGTTGGTTCAATGGTGATATGTGGATGTGTAATGTGTACTGAACTAGATGCTGGTGAGGATAGGGATATGGATGCGGGTGCTATGCCTCGTGTGTTAACAATAATAGTCCCACTGTCGATCAAAGTCTGTATGACATCCCGTAGAGTGTAGCACTTATCAGTCGAGTGCCCCGGGGCTCGATGATAATCGCAGTATGTGTTCGCGTTGTACCACCGAGGGAGTGGAGTTGGGGGGGACGCAGACCTGAGAGTCTCATAAGCGACACAACCTGTGGAAAAACAGTGCTCAGAGGCCTACCCAGTGGAGTGTAGTCACTTTCAACACGACGGCCTCGTTTCTTCTTAGGTGGCTGTCCTTGTTGAGCTGATGCGACAAGATGCATTGGCTCGACAGTGGGAGGTGTGCGCCTAATGTGTGGTGATGACCTACATGTTGGAACCTGATCCTGATGCTGAGGTGAATTCTGAATATGCTGTGTTGTGTGTGGTGTTGAGCGCGAGAGCAACAACTGTAGCACCAGTACAATTCTGAGTGACGAACTCGAGAAATGTTGTACTCTCACGCAACCAATGGGTTGACTCCTAGGTGACTGTGATGCATGTTGTGACCAATGCAATTGTGGTGCAGGAGGGAGATATAAAGCCCCCATCGCTGGAGCAGTGTGATGCTGAGGTGATGGTATGGGCGATAAAGTAGTGGGATGAGCCTACAATACTATAGTGGTCTGCACTGGAACCTCAGAGGTCGAAAGAGGAGGATTCTTAACAGGATCAAGAGAAATGGCCATGTGCTCGAACTCTCGGGCCAAAGCCCTCAAGTACTGAGCCTGCGTGGCCGAAGACCCACCAAAAGATAGGTCAGAAGGCACGAGCGGAACAAGAATGATCCCTAAAATAGATGAATCCGTAGCTCCTTGAACTCCTGAAACAGGAGGGCCTGAGGAATAGGGTGTAGCTGGCAGAACTTCAGGGACCCGTGTGGTAATCACCGTAGATGGATCAGTGATGAGCCCTAGACTGACTTGTGTTCGCGGTTGTCCCGGAAGAGAAGATAAGATCCTCCATGATTCTCAAATCAGAACGCACAAAGGGAAGAAGAAGCAGTCAAAGTGAGAGATGGAGGACCTGAGTGTGGGATCCCCTTCAAAACAATAACTGGAGGCTTGTGGGTCCGCAGGGCTGTGGCTAACCGCAAGTGAAATAAAGGAGCTGCGGAAAAGGACAAACGTACGAGCTCTAAGACGAACTACAGTAAAAAAAATTGACCAATAGCTTAGAAAGGCAAGAGAAAAACAACCGCGGAAGGCCGCCTACGACGGAGACACCCGAACACCTGGTTGAAGACCTCGCAACGAAGTACCTGGCCTGACGATGTGGGCCTCCTCCACAGCTCGTCGGAGTGTCTGAATTCTCTTCCTCTCCTCTCTGCGAGCTCCTCTTTCTCTCTGAAACTCTCTCATGCTCTGAATTCTCTATCTCCCCCTCGCCAAAAGTCCCTAAAACTCTGCCTCTACTCCTCCTTATATAGGTGGAGAAACTTGACGACCCAACCCATAACAGACCACTAACTGTCATAAGAGACCGTCTAACTAACTACCTAACTCACTAACTAAGCTCGTAACAACCTAACAAACACAACCAGTGCAGTCCCCCATGCCATCTCAGTCCCCTTGCACGCCGACAAAGATCGACGGCGATCCAAGCTTCACTGGCGGCATATCCAGTGGCTCTGGCTGCTTTGGCTTGTGCTGGATCAGTGGTGCTCAGGCTGCGTTGGAATGGCTCAGTGGTTGGTGAGATCAGTGAGGAGAAAATGGGTTTAGTGGCTGAATTTTGAAGAAAAATGGTGAGATGAGAGGGATAGGTTGAGGAGTTATGTAACTTTGATAGAAAATCAGTGAGTGAAGAAAATAAATGGAAATGGAGAAGAAGAAATGAGGTGTTTGTGGGCTTAATGGACCTATGTGGCCTCCATGGGTCTCATGGGCTTCAATTGGGCCTATGTGGGCTTAATGGGCCCAAGTAGGCTCTCATGGGCCCAAATGAATTAAATGGGCCTTCATGGGCTTTGAATGGATTGTGATGGCCCTAAATAGGTCTTGTGGGCCCAAGTGGGCTTAAGTGGGTCTCAAGTGAGCTTCAAGGAGTTAAATGGGCCTTCATGGGCCAAAGTAGGTCTTGTGGGCCTAAGTGGGCTAAATTGGGCTTTGTAGGCTTTGAATGGGCCTGAGTGGATTAAATGGGCCTAATGGACCTATTTGTGGTTAACAGCTCAGCCACCACATCTCCATCCTGCAAAATTGGGAAATTGGGGTGTCTACAGTAGTCCTTTAGGGGTTTTATCGGATTTTGGTTTTTAAGGTGCATACTGGGTGACATTACTGTCACTCATGCGTGTTTTGTTTGTGTTTCTGTTTTAGGTACATAGTTGAGCATGCAGTCTAGTTCTGGTGCATAATTCGGAGCCACTTAGCCACACATAGGTTTGGGTAGCTTACTTTAATTATTTAATTGCTTATTTAGTCTAATTAATTATTTAGATAGTATTGGTACTATTGTGTAGCGCACGGGACGTTACACAATTGAAATATTTACTTATTGTCTATCTTGAATGTTGCAAGTACTCTTCCACATTTATATTCTTGTGCCCATGTGCTATTATTTGTAAGAATATACGCATGTGTTCTTTAACAGTCACCCACCTATTGTCTTACAAATGCTCTTACCTCTAAAGACATTAAAAAGGTTGATGAACGGTGTATGATGCATTCTATGATTGTTCGAAACACACCCTTCCAATGGCATGTCCTTAACGATGGGTCTACCACAAAATTCAACATGTAGACTACATTCCTTAAAAAGTACTGTTGCTTTTGCCAATCTCATAAGATGCGGTACGTTTGTATAATTAGTTCATTAAATGCATATTCAACCATCTTTCCATATGAGTTAATAAAGTACAGTTTGACTCTTCTACATGGTTGTCCTTGTAATGCCCTCAATGTCACAACCTATGTCATATCACACCCAGACTATTGTTAGAATAACTAGCTCAAATAAATGTAGGGAATTTAAATGAACCAAAATAATTAACTAAATAAACTAAACAAATTTCTAATTTTACTTAGAATTTGTGTTGTATGGCTACGTGACTTTAACTATGTATATTAGACCCAATTGTTACTATATCTACACCAACAAGGAAAACATTAAAAAACGCATGAGTGACATTTAATAGTTATCTAACATACACCTATCAGTTACTAAAAACAACAAACTAGGATTGAAGCTATTGATACTCAACTCCCCAAACCACACGTTGACCTCACTTGATAGCTACAAGCTCAAAACCTGCAATCTACCAAGACCTGCAAAACTTTATTATAGGCAAGTATGGAAATCTCTTTATGCATACTTGGAATGATTACTTCACGCCAAGTTAAATTCAAAACCAACATAAAATCATATCTCAAAAATGAAGGTCTCCTCTAGATTAGAGCTTGAAAACCTGAATCAACACTGAAAAACCAAAACCAGTACAAATCACCAAAACCACACTCATGTTGAAAACTCAAAGTAGCATGGAGTACTCAGTTATTTTGAGTACTTAAAACCACACAATTTGAATCCACACACTCTTTTTGTACAGATCAGACAGTCAACAGTGTCTGAATGCTCTTTACTGCACTTAGAACACCACAACAACAACCACAAAATATCCACAAAGTCACAGCTCAAAACCAACAATCACATTAAACCAACAACAGTGTGTCGTATTGTCCGACGTTAAGCAACCAACACTGACTTCAAGTAGTCCATCAAGGTACAACCAACAATATCTGCATTGTCACAGACAAGCCACACTATAAGGAGCCTATTTGTCTCGGTGTCCTCTGTAAAGCTAACTCTCCTCAGGAAAGTTACTCACTCTCATTGAATAAGCTGTCCTCTCTTTCAGGACATCACCAAAAGTGGGGTACGTGCATTACTCGTACTAACCAAACATCACAGGATTTGCCCTCTCAATGTTAGCGCTAGATCTCATCCTCGATCTCTTGGTCACACAAACCTCAATCTTGGCCTTTTGGTCCTAGCCTCAATGCTTGCTAGAATAACAAGAGTCTCTCTCACTTCCAGGCCTAGCCTGTGCTTTAAGTCTCGGTACTCGGAGCAACTAGAGTATCATATTTAGCTACATGGAGGTATCATATCCTTTGGGTAAACTATTACGAAACCGCCAAGTCCAGACGACACCTTAACCCATAAAACTCAAGTCTTAGTACCTAGAGCAATCAGAGAATTATATCCAACTATATATCGATGACATATCCCTTGGATCCACTACCATGATTTCTTTAGGTCTGGACGTTACCTTGCCCCACTGACCTTAATCTAGGACTTGTGTTTAACGTCTCCAAAGGTATCACATCCCCAAGATCCACGAGTACAATCCTACAGCCTCTTGGTGTCCATAAACAGAAAATTGGTGGAAAATCCTTTTCTAAACCTTTATAAACTTGTGCATTCTTTTTCCAAATCTCTTTTAGAAAATCATTTCAAATACATCACAAAACACTATGCGAAAAGCTACATAAAAGGCCTTAACAAAAACCACAAATTTCTACATGAGACTTTGCATTAAAAACTATGCAAATCATTTATTCAAAATACCACACAAAACTCCACAACATTCTACTCGAAACCTTGTGTCAAAACTCCACATGAAAATCACTCAAAACCACAAAGAAAACCCCTACTACAACCATTACCATAGCAACCGTGTGGGGGAAAACACACCCTTGACAAATGCACCCAACACGGGTAGTAGGACATGTGCCCAAGATGTACCACAGGCCAAACAATTGGCCTAAGGGCACGAGGCACATACTGCTCGTCTCTAAGGGTAAAAACTTGTAAGAAACTATGGAATGAGAACAAAACTCGAAAAAAGCACGAGAAACAAAATCACAAGCCACAAGAATGAGGTCCTCACATGAATCCAACAATGGCCAACCACAAAGGTATAGGATCCTCACTTGAAATTCCTAGCGCAAACATCACAATAAGCATTATGATAATAGGATTCCCATTTGGAATCCCAAACACACACATAACAATAAACAAATTGTAACAAGATTCTCACTTGAAATCCCAACACAATCCACAACAAGTAGCATAACAATAACAAGATTTCCACTTGGAATCTCTAACACATTCACCATAACAATGTAATATTAACAGGAATAAAAGAGGATGTCGATAGGCACGTACCTCCATCGACGTCGACACCTACACCCACTTGGTCATGACAACGGTGAGGATGAGTGACGACAGCGACAAACGGAAACTCAGGGTTGGTGGCAATAGTAGACGGCAACGACAAACGGTGATTAATAGTGGTGGGGATCAACAACAATAGACTCTCCCCCCACCTCCCTCTGTATCTCAGTTCTCTTGCTTTCTCTCTGTCTCTCTCTTTTTTCTTCTTCATCTTTCTCTTCGCTCTCTTCTGTTTCTATTCTTCTTGTGCCTCTTCTCCTCTTCCCTCCATGGCAACTGCGATGGAAATCAGTGACAAGCATTAGTGGTGGCATGAGCACGATGGCAGATGGCAAGCATAGCACGGACACGGTGGTAGAACGATGACCTCCCCCTCTCTCCTCTCTTTCCATTTTCGTTTCTTTTTTTAGTTTTGCAAGTTCAACCCATGGAGGAAAAGACGAAGGCCTGGATCCCAAAAATCATCGAATTCAGTTAAATGGAAACTTAGCTTTTGGTCAAAGCTATAAAATTCCCACACTAGGAAAACGCACCAGGTATGTGTGCTAGCATTGTGTGCCTCTAGTACACATCAAACCTATTGCAGACCACGGGTGTTACAGTCCTTGTCTAATAAAAAACAAGGTACTTCCTAAATTAATTATTTATAAAAGATACATTAACTAATTACAAAGTTTATGTTTTAACATAAATGCAAGACTAATAAGGCAATTAATGTCATAATCAAGTCATTCTTAAATACACATTCAAATTAAATAGGAAAAAATGATTGTAGAGATAAAATATGTGAGTCAATTATTTTTTCCAGAGGTAAAAAGTTTGCAGAGTAATTTTCCATGTTATTATTTTTTTTGTTAAAAATTTAAAATTTAAACTAGTTTTTTTGAAGTTTGATAATTGATTGAGATCTTATGGTTACAAAATAGGCACATAAGATCGATTGTTATGGTTAAGTTACTTGCTACTCCTTTGTTTTATGACTGCCTTTGTACTAAAAACAATCATTAATAATTGAAAGACCACCAAATGGAGGCTCAAACAAGTTATTACAGTAGCAAAACGCTTAACAATAATATGATAGAGTCATTTCTATCACTTGGATAATTTGTGTATATTTTTGTAATTAAAGTTTACAAAAGTTCAATATATTTTATTTCTAGCTTGTCTATCTTACTTTTAATCACCCATGTGTAAAGAAATTTTCCCCTTGAAATAAGTTAGCTTAACTAATAAAATTACAAGGCAAAATGCATGGTGAATAGATTCTAGCATTACAATAAATATTATCTATTTAACAAAACAAAATAAGATGCAATTAATAACATACAACATGAAACCTTCACACCTCACGATGGACTCCTCACATTTATCGTCTCGTCTCCATCAACGAATCAACTCAAAGTGCTCATGTTGGTCGTTGTTGGACTCTCCTCCAACTAGCAGGTGAAGGGTCAAAAGAGAGTAGTCGGAGCTAAGAGATTTCAATGGAGATGGGAGGTAGGAGATTTGATAAAGAAGTGAAGTAAAAAGGGATGAGATGAATAACAATTTAGTGCCACCTACTTGTGGTAGGTAATGTAAATATGGACTGATTTGTTGGTAAATAAATGGTTAACGAATGAACATTTCTATCTAGAAATGTGTATAATCTGTAACACTCCATCAGAATTATTCAAAAACAACTTCCAATTCCTCTTTGGTTTATGGTGTTGCGTTTGTAAACATTTTTTCTGACGCAGTTTATTGAGAAAAGTTTGTTTTTTGTTAAGCTATACTTTTTGTGGCTTTTATGAAGGTAAAAAAAAATTTATTTGGTTTGTATGTCAAATAATCACTTATGAGTTAATCAAATAACTATATTGTCCTCATCATTGTCGCCAACCACCGCCTACTCATCACTGCATCGTTGTCGACCACCATGACCGTCATCGTTGGCCATTACTACCGTCGTCATTAGTTACCATCGCTGCTGTCGGTCATTACTACCGTTGTCGTCAGTCACCACTGCCACCATTGTCAGTTACCACCGTTGTCGTTGTCGACCATCACCGTTGCCGTCGGTCATCACCATCGTTGTTAGCTACCACCACTGTTGTCGTTGGCCATCAGTTACAATAGTCGTCGTTGTTGGCCAACACCACCTCAATCGTCGACCACTATCACAACTGTCGTCGATCATCACCACTGTTGCCGTTGACCACCACCACAATCGTTGTCGTCGTAGCCACCATCGCCCCTACTACCGTCGGCCACCACTACTGCCGTTGTCAATCACTACTACAGTTGCCGACTACCACTATCGTTATCGACCACCACTACTGTCATTGGCCACCACCGTCGCTACCAGCCAACATTGTAAGTGTCGACCAACACCTTCGCTGCTATCGGGCACCACTGTCGCCATCGACCACCACTACTACCATCGTTGGTCACCATCATAGTACCTTTGGCCACTATCACCACTATCATCGACTACCACTATTGTCATCGTTAGCTACCACCACCACCACTTCTGTCGTCAACCACTATTACTGTCGTTGTTGTTATTTTTAGTTCATGTTGTAATTAAAATCAACTTTTAAAAATATAATTGGAAAAGATATGGTTAATATTTATAACTTTTTAAAAAACTAATATCCATCAATTTTTTAAAAAATTACTTCAACAATTTAAAATGAATTAAAAAACTACAACTAATTTTTTTAAACAAGTTCGATAAACTTCTCCATTTAGAAACGTTTATTAAATAATAAATGTTTAATATAATAAACTAATTAAAAAATATATATATGAAAAACCCATCGTCGGCGTTCCCACAAAGACAGTTTATCTGGACTCTGAGATCATCACGTCTCGAGGAGCATCGGGAGTATGAAAATCCAATAAACAAACGCTGCCACTACCCTTCCACCACATTGTTGTTACATTATTAGGCGGTATTGTTAATCACGATCCATCTTTCGTGATGACTACATGATGCGTTTTGTCGCAAGTTTAATACAGCACACTACTACAAGTAGAGCTTAAAAATGGATGAATCCATCACCACAATTCTCACGCAGTCACGTTTGCGTTGCTTTCGTATCTTATTAATAATAAAAAAAAAAAGAAGGAAAAATCCACGTCCATGACGGGGCACAACGGGGCGGTGCCGCCCAAGACAAATGACATCACTTCCCCAAGTCCTGTCCTGCTGTCCACATTCGACCGTGGGGCCCACAAAGTATCTGTTTCAGATCACAACTGAACTGACTGAATG
>JAMKQA010012947.1:0-34863 GCA_024699735.1 Posidonia australis
ACCCGCATTCTGGTTATTTCGTAGACTTGTCCTTATTATTTTTGCATGATTTTTCATGTTATGGTTTTCCTTGTCTTCCATAATAGATTAGGTGGCGATTCCATTTATTTTGCTTTTTTCGACGTGATTTTGCCGTCCGATTTCGCATTCATTTGCGGAATCTCCTCGCCGGCATGGTTACATTTATGCTATTGTTTTCTATTATAATTACAGTGCAAAGGAGAAGAATGTAAAAATGCATATGCTATACCATGCGTGATATGGATGCAATGACGTAAACTACAAGTAAGAAACATAGAGATGCATGAACCATGCCATTATGCTTTGCAAGGCCTAGGATTGGCTGAGGGTCACTGGTAGTACTTTTTCAGGTAGGAAGCACTAATGCGCTTTGACTACTCCCCACGATCCATATCCTCAACAATGATTGTGCCTCCAGACAGGGCTTCTTTCACAACAAATGGTCCATGCCAGTTGGGCCTGAACTTTCCTCGCGCATCGGGTAAGTGAATGGTGTGCAAAATCAGATCACTTGACAAAAAATTTCTAGGCCAAACTTTCTTCTGTTATGCTTGGGCCATTCTCTTTTGGTAGCACTGGGCATGGTGTAGGGCTTGTAATCTGTGCTCGTCAATCAGGTCTAGTTGAACACACCGGTCCTGGACCCATTCTACCTCATCAAGTTCTGCTTCTTTCAAAATTCTTAGTGACGGGATATCCACTTCGAAATGGAGAACTGCCTCCATACCATAAACAAGTGAATACAGTGTTATTCCTATTGACGTTCAGACCGAGGTCCTATAAGCCCAAAGTGCGTAACAGAGCTTCTCATGCCAATCCTTGTGAGTCTCAACCATCTTCTTGAAAATCTTGATCAAGTTTTTATTAATTGATTCGACTGCTCCATTCATTTGTAGCATATATGGAGTGGATTTGTGGTGCTTGATTTTGTAATCTTCAAGATAGTCTTCAACTCTTTTTGCTATGAAATTAGATCCATTATCTAATATGATGGCACGTGGAACCCCATATCTAGCAATAATGTTATTCTTAATGAATTTTTCTGTAGCTGTCGTTCTAACAGATTTATATGATGCTGCCTTGACCCACGTTGTGAAATAATCGATGGCCACGAGAATATACCGATGCTCGTTAGATTTAGCTGGAGGTATGGCCTTGATAACATCAATTCCCCAAGCGGAAAAAGGCCAAGGCGTCAACATGCTATGCAGCTATTGCAGGGGAGCATGTATGAAGTTGCCATGTACTAGGCAATTGTGGCATTTCCACACAAATTGGCAACTGTTTGTTTCCATAGTAGACCAGAAGTAACCCTGTAACATGATTTTCTTGGTCAAGAGCACTACATTCATGTGTGGACCACATGTGCCTGCATGAACCTTTAACATCGATATATCTGCCTCCTACTTGTCCATGCATCTAAGAATCTTTTGGTTGTAGGATCTTCTATATAGATGTCCTGCCTTGAGTACATATTTAGATGCCAACTTTATCAAGATCTTCTTATCTGTTGTGGAAATGCCTGATGGGAAGTCACTAGACTCTAGGAAAACTTTGATATCGCGATACCAGGGCAATTCAGCTGTCGATTCAGCTTCTTGGATGTGCATGCAATGTGCAGGCCGCTCTACGCAAGTTACTGAGATGTCCTTTGCCTGAGCCTTTGGTAGTGACAACCATGATGCTAGGATTGCTAATGCATCTACGTATGCATTCTTGGCCTGCTTCATGAAAGAGAATTTGACATCCTCGAATTCGTCAATCAGCTTCAGTAGATGCTCATGGTATAATACAAGCTTCTGGTCCTAAGTCTTCCAGTCACCATTAATTTGTGAAATAACTAGCATTGCGTCTCCATATACTCGAAGCTCTCGGACACCTTGTTCTAGTGCCACCTGTAATCCCAGGATGCATGCCTCGTATTCAGCTTCATTGTTGGTGCATTCAAATGTTAGCTTCCTTGCAAAGGGAATTAGCTACCCTTGTAGCATTGCTAAAACTGCACCAATACCTCTTGCTCTTTTATTGATTGCGCCATCAAAGTACAGACACAATTGGTGCTTGTCTTGAGGATTTTCTAACTCTGTATCACCCATTGAAAATAGGATGTCTTCATCTAGAAATTGTGTTTGCAGTGGTTGATATTCTGGCAAATGTAGGTCGACCAAATTATCCACCATCGCCTGTTCTTTTCATGGACTTCTGTGTCACAAAAGTAATGCCATACTGCGATAACATAACTTGCCACTTAATGCATCTACCCACTAAGGCTGGCTTTTGGAACAAGTACTTGATAGGATCGTGGTGACATAATAGCAGGACTTGGTATGCCATCATGTAATGCTTGAGGCGCTGAGTGGCCATAGCAAGGATAAGCAAACCTTTTCTATGGTGTTGTATTTGGCCTTGCAATCATTGAACTTCTTGCTGAGGTAGTAAATGGCCCTCTCCTTACACCATGATTCATCATGCTGTCCTAGGAACGTGCCCATGGAATACTGTGTGGTTGAGAGATATAATAGCAGGGGCCGTCCTAGCGTGGGAGGAACTAAGACTGGAGGTTTTGCCAGAAGCTGTTTGATCTTGTCAAAGGCTGCATGACGCTCATCATTCCAATGTGTTTGGGCATTCTTCCTTAGGAACTTGAATATCGGTTCACATATGGGTGTAAACTGTGCTACGAACCAGCTAATATATTGTAAACGCCCCAACAATTCGCATATTTCTTTTTCAATAGTAGGAAGAGGCATGTCAATAATGGATTTGGCCTTGTGAGGAACAACTTCTATTCCTCTCTGGCTGATAATGTAACCTAGAAGCTTTCCAGAAGACACCCTGAATACACATTTGTTAGGGTTGAGGCAGAGCTTATACTTCCTAAAGTGGTCAACCAACTTCCTTAGGCAGGAGAGGTGATCTTTGGGCTCTTTAGACTTGGCGATCATGTAATCCATGTACACTTGAACTTCTTGGTGCATGAGATCGTGGAATAATGCTGTCATTGCCCTCTGATATATCGCGCCTGCATTCTTCAGCCCAAATGGCATTACTCTATAGCAGAAGACTCCCAAGGGGTAATGAAAGATGTCTTCTCCATGTCTTCTTCTGCCATTCTGATCTGGTTGTATCTTGAAAATCCATCCATAAATGATAACATCCTATGTAGAAGACTTTCCAAGGGATTTTTAGATTTTTTTGGGTTTTCTGATTTTTTTTTGTATTTTCCTTAATATTTACAAAAGCTGCTGCATGTTGGCGACTGTCTTGCTACTGACTAATAAGATTGCTGCCACCTGTACTACCTTCTGAGCCTAGCTCAAGTTGTTTTTTTTTGCTCCTCACCATTAAGGTGAGGTTTAAACTACCAGTACCAGCTTGACCCACCTCTCAGCAAACAAGAGATTAACTCCATTGGTCTAGCGCACTCTTTTTTTAACTGAAGGACCATGATGGAAACTTGGTCCTGTGGTGGTACTAGTGATTCTGACTAGGATGGTGAGACAACTTCTTTTCCATTCCTGAGTCTGTCGTGCTCTGCTAGATCCTCTGCGAGCACCTCCAACTGTTCTTGGAACAAAGTGTTCAAATGTCCAACTATGTCATCTGTTAGGCTGCTCTCTGAGTCTGCCTTCTGAACTGAGTCTTCCATTACTGCTGCCTGATTCACTACCGACTGTCTTGACTCGAACAAAGTTGAACATTTCTGCAACTGCTCATAGATCTGCTCAATGGCCTGCTCTGACTGATCATTCCCTGGACATGACTCTTCTGGACAAATCCAAACTACTGGTGACTATGACATTGATACTGTAAAGGGACTCTGGTTTGGATCCAAAACGCCTGCACTGTTGAAGTTAGTCAAATCATGAGGAATGATCATCCTTGAGGACTTACCGAAGCATGGGAATCTCCTCCACTAGTACTGATTCTCGTATCCCAATCCTTCGTGCTCTTTCCACTCTTCCGCCACGATCGGCATGGCGATTCCTTGGCTGTATCGCCCAATGGGGGTTCCTTTTGCGTATCCCCACTTGCAACATAAGTTATTGACCATCAAACAGGGATAACTATGAATGGCCAAATGGAGGACGCACTCAAGGGCCGGAATGAAATTAACTGGCTCGTACCGGTTCACATGGTACAAAACATTAGAGGGTTTGGGCTCAAAGCAGACAGTTTCAGAGCTACTGTAGAGACTGCCTAAACCTTCTCCAAATCATCCACCATGACAACAACAACATTGTTGTCCTAGCAGAACTTGATCATGCGATGGAGAGTAGAGGGAATGACTTGGTGTTTGTGAAGCCAAGGGCGTCCAAGCAAGAGACTAAAGGAAGGTTTAATGTCAACGACGTAGAATTTTGTGTTGAAGCGAGCTGGACCGTTGGTCAAAGGAATGATTAGTATCCCAAGTGCATCGTGGTGCGTATTATCAAATGCCGTCATCCCTTTCACGACCGATATTATGTCGTCGGACTTGAATCTGATTGCACTTGCCGTACGCAAGGGGTAGACATTTAAACCTGCTCCATTGTCTACCAACATGAGAGGGATGCGAAAGCTTCGGTATTGCGCAGTGATGAACAAGGGGGAATTATGATTGGTTCCCAATGGTGGCAATTCTTGGCTCGAAAAGGAAATCACTTGTGGCGTCGCTATCATACCCACTATACATTCAAGGGTAGTTGGCGCAATGGTTGGGGCCACATGGGCAGCTTGGAAGACTCTAAGGAAAGCCTCCCTGTGCTCGGCTGAGGTGTGAATCAGGTCCTAAATTCAAATGTCAGCTTTAACTTTCTTAAGCTGAGCGGTTATGTCTGCTGAGGGTTGGTCGTTTCCGGTAGGAATGGGTGGAGCTACTTTTGGTGCAGGTGGTTGTGAGGATTGAGCTTGCTACTGGATGGGAACCGGTGCTACAGGTGTTGGAGGTCTCGATGGTTGGGCTTCTGACTGGACGGGGCTCGGTGTCGGAGGATTTGGTCTGGGTGCTAGTGGTTTGTACACCCTACCCGATCGTGTTACCTCTGCACAAATTTCTATGGCATAATTGTACTGAACACGATGCGTGTCATGAGTGAGGGTGACGACAACCAGGGGACGGACTGCTAGCTGTACTGGTGTGGCTGGAGGATACGAAATTGGATAATTCTAAGGTGCTGGTGACTAGATAGGTCCAGATTGTGGCCAAGCTTGTAGACAAAATTGTGCAGGTGGTTGTGGATGTACGACAGGCGATGCCACAATGTACTCCGACTCAACAGTAGGACAAAT
Organism: Posidonia australis; assembly: GCA_024699735.1. NCBI lineage: Eukaryota > Viridiplantae > Streptophyta > Magnoliopsida > Alismatales > Posidoniaceae > Posidonia > Posidonia australis. The sequence continues at coordinate 5,293 of JAMKQA010012947.1, forward strand.
CATAATGATTGACTCCTCAGAATCACTAAGGAAAGACCAATACAACTGGTCGGGAAAAAGGGAGGATACATCATGAATTAAATCGGTAGGACAAATGGAAGATGAGATAGAATCAAAAGGAAACATGGAATTGACTCTTGAGGGACTTGATGCTCCTTGGGCTGAATGCTGAGGCAAAGGCTGGCTAACTATATTGGGTTGTGTTGGTGGTGCTTGTGCGGCTGCTGATGTGGGTGTCGGACCTACTGCCTGTGTGCTAATCACAATGACCTTTTGGTCAATCAAGTCCTAGATTGCGTCCCTCAGTGTGAGGCAATTATTTGTCGAGTGACTTGCGACCCAATGGAAATTGCAGAACGCATTCATCTTATACCACGCTAGAAGTGGACATGGTGGTGGGCGAATCTCAGGCAGCCTCATAAGGGATGCTACTTTGGGGAAAATCATGCTCAATGGCTCTACCAATGGAGAATAGTGGTGCCTGTCATGGCGTTGTCGCTTTTGTTGCGGATGTGCCAATGGTGGGTGCATCCTTACTGGCGGGGTAGGGTAAACTGGAGTGGTAGTCGGGGTGATGTGTGATGCATGAGGTGCTCTAGGTGTGGGTGTGGGTGCGTAAACTACCTGGCGCTGAGGAGGCAGATGGATATTTGTCGGTGCAGCAGGGGATCTGATGTAAGAGACTGTATTCTTGGAGGGATCTCGCCTCTTGGGTGGATTAGCAGTATGGTTATTGTTGTTGTTGCTGCTGCTGCTGGCACCACTATGTAAGGATGTGGCTTGTTAGGCAAATGCAGAGAGCAACGGAAAACTACCACCGTGTAGTGAACTCTCAACACTGGCACCCACCCGAAGCAAAGCTGAAAATGTGGTAATTGGCTATATGCTAAGCAAAGCTCCGACTGCTGGCTGTTCTCCTCGAATCATGATTTCAATATAGTCCTCGTCGGAGGGTCTATCTTTGACCTATGAAGCCAAGGATCGCCATCGTCCAACATATTCCCCAAATGTTTCTTGGGGCCTCTGCTTAACTGCGACCAACTCCTCTCGCTTCGTGACCAGGTCGAGGTTGAAGGAATACTGTTTGAGGAACACCTGTGTGAGGTCGTCCCAAGTCATGGTGGTAGCCACGTCGAGGGAAGTGAACCATTTCAATGCGGGCCCCGTAAGACACTTCTGGAAGAGGCAGATGAGCAACCTCTCGTCAGCTTGGAGCTAGGCGAGGTCTCTGCAATAGGCTCTAACGTGTGAGATTGGGCAACCTCTACCATTGTGTAGACACCCCAATATGCTTGCATAGGCCAAACCCAACAACCACTCCTCACTCTGACAACCACTAAAGCCAAACCTAACTACAAAACCCTAACTGACCCAAAGTGGCGCTAAGGACAACCTAGATAATAGTCAAGAATCCTATGTTGTTGCCCCAACCTGGACAAATGAAGTCTTCACAACTTCTACACTAGGTAGGGCAGAATTCCCTTTTTGCCTGTGAATCTTGATCCTAACGGACGGATTCGAGGCCTTTGATTTTCCCATCCAAGGTTCGCTCTATTAGAACGAATCCTGGTGCCTTTTTGCCATCCAAGGTTCACTCCATTGGAACGAATCCTGGTGCCTCTTTTTTTTCCCATCCAAGGTTCACTCTATTGGAGCGAATCCTGGTGCTCTTTCTTCCCATCCAAGGTTCGCTCTATTGGAATGAATCCTGGTGCCTTTTTTCCCATCCAAGGTTCGCTCCATTGGAACGAATCCTGGTGCCTTTTTTTTTCCCATCCATGGTTCGCTCCATTGGAACGAATCCTTGTGCCTTTTCTCCCATCCAAGGTTCGCTCCATTGGAACGAATCCTAGTGCCTTTTTCCCATCCAAGGTTCGCTCCATTGGAACGAATCTTGGTGCCTTTCTCCCATCCAAGGTTCACTCCATTGGAACGAATCATGGTGCCTTTTTCCCATCCAAGGTTAGCTCTATTGGATCGAATCCTGGTGCCTTTTTTCCCATCCAAGGTTCGCTCTATTGGAACGAATCCTAGTGCCTTTTTTCCCATCCAAGGTTCGCTCCATTGGAACGAATCCTGGTGCCTTTTTTTTCCATCCAAGGTTCGTTCTATTGGGACATATCCTGGTGCCCCTTTTCATTTGAATTTTCCTATCCAAGGTTTGCTCCATTTGGGCGAATCCTGGTGCCCCTTTTCACATTTGAATTTTCCCAACGATTCGTTCTATTTGGACGAATCCTGGTGCCCCTTTTTCACATTTGAATTTTCCCATCCATGCTTTGTTCTACTTGGACGAATCCAAGACATAGTGACCTTCAATTCCAAACCCCACTGAATGGCTTTAAATGCATGTTTTGGTGGAAGAATTGCATTTTAACCCCTAGGAACCTTCGATTTGACCAGAAATGCACATATTTGCACATCTGACCTTAGGTTTCTTCATAATTTCTTAGAATGTGTTTTCCTATGTATTTTTGATGATTTGGGCTTTAGAATTTCAATTTTTATTTAGAATTTGGGTTTTTGCACAAAGGCCCTTGGAATTCTTATTTTTACACTCACACATGCATTTTGCACATTTTGTCACACTTTTTCATGCAATTGCCCTACCTTTTCTTCATTACTTTGGGCACGCTTTTCCAGCTCTTTTCGAGGTTTGTTTTCTCGCCATTTCCCTGACTCTTTCCAATTTTCACATCTTTAGATTTGATTTGACTTTCCATCGCCCGAGGGCGTACATTAAAAGGCTTAAGAAAGCCGACATTGTCCCGAAACGAGGATTATTTTCCCCAATTATATTTTCTCGGATTTATCCAAATTTCCGCTGATTTGCAAGACGCCTTCCGCGAATTTCTCGATTTTCACGATTTCCTTCATCGCCCACAGGCGTACAGTAAAGCGCCATTCTTAATGGCTACATTTGACCCTCGGATTAACTTTTTCCCTTTATTTCTTTTCTTTTCTTTGATTTGGCATGTTTTCTAGTCATCATTAGCATACACATTTAGAATAAGCAAGCACACATTTAGTAGACCCTTGAGAAGTTGGAAACCTAGAAAGACCAAGTTTTTTCGGGCGCATGGGGGTGCCTAACCCCTTCCCCATGCGTAACCAGAATCCTTACCCTTTCTCTGGCCCGCATTCATTTATCCATTAGGCACAGAGCACACATGTTTTCTGCATCTTGTTTGCTTCTTGGTTGTCTTGTGTGTTTAGTTTTCCTCGTCTTCCCATTAATAGACTAGGTGGTGACTCCTTTCCTTATCCTTTCTTATCTTCTCTTGGTGTCTCCGAGTCTAATCTTCTTGTCAGGATTCACCATCTTCGCAGTGACCATATTGGGTCTCCTCGAGTGCTTCCATGCACCTGGTTGGGGAGAGCTGTGCAGGGTTCCACCGACATGGTCACGCATTGTACTTCTTGAATTCCAGAATATGAAAATTCGGAGGGAGAGTCGCCTCTAATAAATAATTGAGGTCACGGAATTGGTAGGACCGACGGTCCTCACCCTCCAATTATCGGAGTGTTCGCTCCAAATCGTTCACCCTCGCAAGGAGAGCGTCTGGAGCTACTGTAGCAATGGATTGTGCAATTGATGGAGGTGTCGTGTACATCGTATGGGCCGCCCCTAAAGGCTCCTTTGGATCCACCATTCCGTCGTCTAGTGCTACGGCAGGATGGCCGGTGTACCCATGCACGGGTGTTGTGGGTTGAGGTACGAAGGTTGAGGCTTGTGTCTGGTACAAGAGTGAAGATATGGTAGGGGGTGGTGCTACAGGAGGTGCAGAATGTGGGAGAAGGAGTTGCTGGACCGGAATGGCCCTGAGAACTATGCTCATGGTTGGCTATGCTCTCGCCAGCCTAGAAGGTTGGCCACCAGATTGTGGAGATGCATGGTGTGGTGGGTGCTAAGGTTGTGTTGCAGAAGGCAATGTCGATGCCCCTATTGTCGGGGAGACGAGGGTTCGTGATGGCTATGGGGGTGGTGCAGTGGGTGCAAGTTGTGGTCCTGGGGTCAGTTGTAAAGGCAACTCGGGAGTCGGAAAGGACAAGCTTGAAAAGGACTGGAGCACTAGTGCTAATCCCTACAACAGCTATTCGAGGGCCGACATTTGTTGCAGCTATGCGGTCACAGGATCGTCACTTGTGGCTCCAAAAGAAGGAGTGAGACAAAGGCTAACGGAGTCGGGAAGCTAAAGACCCTGCTGTCCAAACCAGGGGGAAGCTACTACAGAAAAGCCACAGTCAGTTGGGTGCTAGGGAACACATAGTCCTGGGAAGGAGTAGTGAAGGAAGTCTGGGGGAAGGTCATGGGAACAGACTCAACAGTTAGGGCTTCAAAAGCAGTAGATGACCAAGATGGCGGTCCCAAAGGTTGAGTAGCCACATGGACACGGTACTGGGATGGAGGAGGTCCTCTAGATGCTAAGGCAAAGGTGGAGGTAGCAGTGATGACAGGGATAGATACAAAGGAAGGATGGACTGAAACAGGGACCTCCTCCTGGACCATAGAGGAATGAGGCTCGTTAGTTTGCTAGGCCACGACATGTCAGACTGCGGCTGGGAACAAGAGGGTGAATCCTAGGACGAGCTATCATCAAAAGTGACGAATAACTCAAGAGGTGTGGTCAAGAACTAGGTCACACTGGGTGTCAGTGAAAGGAAATCTCAAGCTCTAACTAAGGAACTCACACACTGATCGGTACTATTGTGTACAAAAAACAGGAATCTGGTTAGAAAAAGATGCAATGCTTATGGTAGTATGAATGCAAATGCATGAATGCTTCTAATATGCACTCTCTCACAATCTAGGGGTGTCCTAACAAGCCGTCTACTCCAAGTTCACACAATGGTAAATGGGTCTTCGACTCAAGATTAGAAAGTAAAGGTTCCTGTTCTAAATCCTTGTCAAAGCTTAGGTAGTGAACAGGTGGTGCATTTGGGGCCTCATCCTCTACCAAAGCAGTAGGTTGTATCCTCTACTAACATCGACACGACCTCGAACAAGGGGGGACATACTGATATCTCATCCCATGCCAAAGCTATAGAATGAGAAACCAGGGAATGTCCTTCACAAACTATATAGGTGGAATCAAGAGAGGCGAAGATGCATGCCTTATATGATGAATGCGAATTATGCTTTAAGTCTTTTACTTGCAAATTTATTAAACCTTGAGGGGACGGTTTGCAATTTGTCACTAGTTTGTCCTATTTATTTATTTATTTTTTTGTGCTTTTTTTATTAACCAAAAAGGGGAAGGAAAACATGTCTTTAATCTCCTAATCATGGCATATGCAAAAGAGGAAGAAAACATGCAAAGAAACCATCAATCAACAAACAAAAAGCATGCGCATGTTATGTGCAAAAGTGGTGTCATAGCAAATGTGTAAAAAAAGAAAACACCGACCATACAAAAGGCATACAAAAAAGCATAAAAAAGGCACAACTTATACTACAAAAAAAAGGAGAAGTCGAAACAAACAAATAAGGAACAAATGAGCAAGCAAAGGAAAAAACTAAAGCAAGCGAGAAAACCAAAATGAAAGCCAGATCTGGTTATCCCTAGCGGAGTCACTAGTTCCTGTAACCATGCCAGCAAATGCACGAGGACCAACAAAGTCACGGCAAAAAGCGATAAAAACAATGATAAATATGCGGGAGTCGCCACCTAGTCTACTTAAAAACGGGAGACGAGGAAATCCATTTTAAAACACTATAACTATGCAATAAACCAATGGAAAGGTCATCATGAACCAAAAAGTTGGGCAAGGATCCCTGTTACGCACGGGGAAGGTACTAGGCACCCCATGCGCCCGAGAAATCAGTCTATCATGGGTTTCTCGTTTACTTATATGGAAATGTTGGCTTTTCAGCCTGTTTTTGTATGCCTAAGGGCGATATGCAATGTGACGCTACATGTCGGTTGTGCCTTATGCTAGACATGAGTAGAAAGACTCTAGGATGTGTCTTAATGCTCTGAAAGGTCACTCAAGTTGTGGATCAAACATTGATTGCATTGATGTAACCATAGATCCAATAATATTGAGTGGCTAACATCTTTGTTTTGCTACATGCAAAACCTAAGCTATAATGCATAGATGAGTATGAAATCAGACTAGAGTCATCCTGATATATCCAAGAGAACACACAAAGAAAACTAGAGGCAAAACAATTCAGGAGCCATGCTAAATACCATACCAAAAAGCCACTATAGGTGCACTGAAAAAGGTAGGTGCGCCTATTTGATGCCCCAGAATGGTGCTCCTGCCTGGTGCGCCACCTAAGTGCTCCACTAAAGTGTGCTAACAATGTGTGCCACTGAAGTGAGACCTAGAAATTGCAGAACAGACAGTAAGCTTGATTGATATGTTATGCGATATAAAATCTTGCAATTATGCTTGAAACCATCTGAAAACGCATCCTAGACATCTAAAAAATCTGATCACATAAAGGTTCATCCTTTTTCCATAAAGTCATAAAAGAAAGAGTGGCAACTCATGACACCATGACATGGGTCTTGTGATCAAGGGCAAGAAGCCTCACATAAGACAACATATTCCTATTTTGATGAAAAACCATAGGACTATGACTAACCCGCATAGTGAGCACCAAATAACACATGCAAGAGGAACAACATTGATGCATACAACAAAAAGGGAGATGGACCCATTAAATCATTCCTATTGCATCTAAGATATGAATAAAACATGAATCCACCAAATATTGCATATCTCTGAGAATCAATAAAAAGAGACAACAAAGGCAGGCATATATCTCATCTAGCAATATAAGAACAAGACATGATTGGTATAGTTGCATAAAAGTCATGATCCATGAGAATATCATGCACTATAAAAATGATCCAACAAGTACAAAATTCTGCATATTCATTATATAAGACTTCTCTAAAGTGATCCCATATTCATGAAAAATAATCTAGCTATAAGAAAAGCTGAATGCTTACCTATTGTTGTGCTCTTGTACTCCTCCACAAGGGGCTCAAGCTGACCTTGATGGCTGAAGAAAATAGGGATCTCTTTCTTCCCAAATGGCCTCCAAATGATGCAAAAGAAGGAACTTTGTAGAAGATATAGATGACGGGCTTTTCCTATGCTAGGTGGATGATCTCTTACTCAAGGGTGGGAGTTTTTGGCTCTGGATAAAGTTAGGATGTGGGTACTTGTGCTAGAAACAGAGGCTCTTCCATTCTATCTTCTTCCAACCCCTTCTCTCAATGACTACCAAGGGTTTATATAGGGAGAGTTTGGAAGTTCTAAAGGCTCAAGAAACAATAGGACTCCGCCTAAGCCCAAGAGAATCCTCGTTATGCTGATAATGGACGAAAGTTATAACAGATTATGGGTATAATGGTTGGAGTTTCGCTTGGCAAATGAACAACCAGTGACTTGGAATTGAGCTGGTACGCCATCTATGTGCGCAAGTTAGGTGTGCCAGTGAGGTGCACCTGGTATATACACTAGATAGGTGTGCCAAGTACGTGCTCTACTTTGGTGTGCTTATTTTGTGCTCTAATAAGATGTGCTATATTAGTGTGCTACAAGAATGTACCGAAAAGGTGTGCTATCTAGCTATATCGGTCAAATGTGTTAAGTAGGATGCTGGATTAAACACTAGGGTCTAACCTATGACTCTAGGTTAGTTTGATGCACTTAGAGGATTCTGGTTGAGAAAGTAAGATCTGAATTCATTGCCACTAGATCCATCAACGAGCCGCCTCAATAATCAGGGTTTCTACAGATAGCCACTAGTCAGTAGCAACACTTGTATATACTACAAAAAATACAAAAAAAATAAAAAAACCCAAAAAATAAAAAAGCAGAAAACCCAGAAAAACCAGAAAAATCAGAAAAATCAAAAAAAATCAAAAAATAGCATCAGTGGCGAAGGAAACTGATCAACTAGGCCTGTCAGTATACCTCATCATCAAAGAGCTAGAGGTCACGCAGTGCAAATATAAGAACACCAAAGTCAGTGTGACCATTATGAAGAACCATGAGGGCCAGAAGGCAGAGCACATCCTCTCCTTCAATGTCGCTGATCCAAGCTTCAAAGAGGAAATCCTATTAGAGTTTATCGCTTATGAGGAAGAGGATGATGACATGGATGAAAACAGTGAGACACCCAAATTCCAGCCCTACGACAATGATCCAGAGGGGCCAAATATGCATGTCAAGGAAGAAACTGAATAGGTCAACATCGGTACAACAAAAGATGTCAAGGAGGTACTTATCAGTGCTAAGCTATCACCACAGGCCAAGGCAGATTTCATAGCATTTCTGAAAGAATACACAGATGTCTTCGTCTAGAGCTACGACGACTTGGTCGGTTTGGATGTCGAAGTGGTGGTACACACATTGCCTCTGAAGCCTAACGAGAGGTCCGTCAAGCAAAAACTTAGGATATGGCGACCTCAATGGATCTTGAAGCTCAAAGAGGAAATCATGAAGCAGTACAAGGTGAACTTCCTCAAGGTGGTGTAGTACCCAGAATGGTTAGCAATTGTTGTCCCAATGACAAAAAAAAGACAGGAAGGTCTGTATGTGCATCGACTACAAAGACCTCAACAAAGTGAGCCCTAAAGGTGATTTCTCACTCCCTCACATAGATGTCTTGGTAGACAACACAGTCGGACACAAAATGTTATCGTTTATGGATGGTTTCTCGGGGTACAACCAGATCAAGATGGCCAAGGAGGATATGGACAAGACATCCTTCATCAACCCTTGGGGAGTTTTCTGCTATCGTGTGATGCCATTTGAGCTCAAGAATGCTGGTGCTACTTATCAAAGGGCAATGACTGCACTCTTCCATGACCTCATGCATTAGGAAAAAGAGGTCTATGTAGATGATATGATTGCCAAGTCCAAAGAGCCTGAGGAACACCTGGTCTATTTGAGAAAGCTGTTTGATTGCCTCAGAAAGTACAAATTCCGTCTTAACCCCATCATATTCGACTTGTCTTCTAGCATGCTTCTGGGATACATCATCAGTCAAAGGAGAATTGACATTGATCCTAGTAAAGCAAAAGCCATTATTGATATGCCTCCCCTTATATTTGAGAAGGAAGTTCGGAGCTTATATGGCCGATTACAGTATATCAGCCCATTCATCGCACAAGTTACCCCCGTCTGTGAGCCTATCTTCAAGCAATTAAGATAGAACGCACAGGTCCACTGTAATGAGGAATGTCAAGCTGCATTCGACAAAATCAAGCAGCTCCTCACAAAACCTCCCGTCTTGGTTTCACCCACACCAGGACGACCTATGTTGCTATATCTCTCCACCACCAAACACTCCATGGGTGCAGTCCATGGGCAGCACGATGAGACGGGACGTAGGGAGAGTGACATCTATTACCTCAGCAAGAAGTTTAACAATTGCGAAGCTAGGTACAGTCCCATTGAGAAGATCTGCCTATCCCTTGTCTGGGCCACCCAATGCCTTAGGCACTATATGATGAAGTATCTGGTCCTTCTCTTATGCTGACATGACCCCATGAAGTACTTATTCCAAAAGTCAGCATTAATGGGACGATGTGTGAAATGGTAGGTGATGCTATCCTAGTACAACATTACATTTGTTTGGCAGAAATCAATGAAAGGGCAAGCAGTAGTAGACCACCTAGTTGACTTACCACTACCAGAATACCGACCTTTGTAGGCGCAGTTCCCAGATGAAGACATCCTATTCGCCATGGGAGATACAAATTCTACGGAGCTAGAAGACAAGTCCTGGTGGCATCTAGACATTGATGGAGCAGTTAACAAGAGGGGTAGAGGAATTGGCACAGTATTATCGACACCATAAGGACAAATGCCCCCCATCTCTAGAAAGCTCACTTTCGAGAGAACCAACAATGAAGTCGAGTACGACGCATGCATCATGGGACTGCAAATCACATTAAAACATGGCGCACGAAAGATAGAAATGCATGGAGATGCCATGTTAGTCATACCTCAGATCAACAGTGACTGGAAAACCAAAGATCCAAAGCTCGTGCCATATTACGAGTACCTCCTTCAGCTCGTGAAGGAGTTCAAAGAAGTCCAGTTTTCCTTCATGAGTAGAGACAAAACTTCCTATGCAGATGCATTGGCAACCCAGGCCCCCTGGCTCTCAATACCTAAAGAGCGCACAGTCGACGTATCGGTCACCCAACTAGGGCAACCCGTCCATTGCATGAGCATAGAGGAAGCGGACTCGTCAGCAAAGCTTCCCTAGTATCACGATGTAGACACCCCGATTTTGCAGTCATGTGAAAGTAAACTCCTCTGGAAAGATGCTCTAGTTGCGATTACAAAATCTAAACCTAAACCCACAAGTCCATTCAGGCCCACACCAGTCCACTCTGACCTAATCAAAATTAAAACCAAACAAAATACATTTAAAACATTGAAAACCCTATTTAAAGTCAAAATTAAATAAAATCCATTTAAACCATTTAAAATCCAAATTAATCAAGTGAAAACCCTAATTAATAAGATGAAAACCCTAATTAAAGTCAAAATTCATTTAAATCATTAGAAACCATAATTAGCCAAATGAAAACCCTAATTAAAGTCAAAATCCATTTAAACCATAAAAACCCTAATTAAAACCCTAATCAAGTAAAACTCAATAAAATCCATTAAAAAAATAAATCTAATTAAAAAGAAACCCTAATCCAAACAAAAATCAAGCAAAATCAATGTTGACAAAATCTAAGTCAAAACCGTAATAAAAACCAATTAAACTAAAATTTAAACTAAATCCCTAATTAAGTCAAGTAAAAACTAATTAAATCTAAATTAAAACTCAAGTACAAAACTTTAGTCCACTTATATTTAGAAAAACCCTAATTAAAATCCAAAGCCCCCAATTTAAACTCAAAACCCCAACTAAAACACAAAAACCCTAATTAAACTAAAAGCCTTAATTAAAACACAAAAACCCCAATTAAACTAAAAAACCCTAATTAAAATCCAAAAAAACACCAATTAAACTAAAAACCCTAAATTAAAACTCTAATTAAAACATAAAAACCCAAATTAAACTAAGAACCTTAATTAAAACCCAAAAACCCTAATTAAATTCAAAATCCTAATTAAAATCCAAAACCCTAAAATAATTAAAATCCTAAAAGCCCTAAAGTAATTAAAATCCTAAAAAACCATAACTTAAAACCAATTAATTGAACCATAAATCACAAAATCAAGAATTTAATTAAAATCACAAAACCCAAATAAAAACCTAAAATCAAAAGCCAAAAATCCCAAAACAAAAACTAGAAAAAAAACCCTAAAACACAAGCCCACTACCAGGCCCAAATCCAGCACAATACCCCATTTAAGCCTTCAATAAAAAACTTAGCAAAACTCGAAAATAATTCTGGTGCCCCAAATTCTCCGGCGTCGTCTCCAGCGGCGATCACGAGATGTCCAACGCTAGCTTCTCCTCCCCCTCCAGCTCATGCTGATCCAACGGCACCCAAGCCCTAGAAGGGAGGATCGACGGTTTGGGAGGAAGCCTACCAGAGTTTAAAAGTCTTGCCACCGATAGACGCAACCTCTCCCCGAAGCCTCCTCTTCCAGACTCTTGACCATTCTAGTGCTTGGAACCCATTGAAACCTAGAGCCCGAGCCATTTTCCCACGACCTGAGTAACCTCCCCTAGCCTGGGACAACCCTTCTTCATCTTGAGATCCCCAGCCACCGTCGTCGAAGTGACCAAAGCACCGCCATCGACCCTCGTCGGGAGAAACAGCAGCCTCCAGGCAGGTAAGCCTTCACTTTTAATTCGAATCTTCATCCTTTAGCCACGTTAGGTCCCTTTAAGTCCTTTGGATCGAGAATCGGTGGGGATATAAACCCTGTACACCATCTCCTCCTTCTCTAGTGGTGGGTTCACCACCAGCGGCCCTGGTGAGGCCGCTGGCCTCCCGAATGGGAAGAGGTCCCTGAGGCCTCTCCTCCCTCCTCTTGCTATGGGTTTCCTTCATCCGGGAAGATATCCCTCTGGTCTTACGAGCCTGGGGACACAATTGTCGCTCCGTCGACCGTTGACTCTTCGCTGTTGCTTCGCCATCCAACCCCCTCCACCGTGGAGTCTCCTAGGGCACCTCAATTGCGTCAGTTCCAGACCACTACCTTCGAAAGACCTGTCCCCTTGCCAAGGACTCCCTTAGCTGGCCACGCCTCCTCCGGAGCTCCGCCCTCGCAGCTGCAACTCCTGTTGGCAGCGCAGGAGATGGGGGAAATGCTCCAGACCCCCTTGGTTCACACAAACACCTCCATAGACCACCGTGCACCACTCCGATGCTCCTTCGGCTTACATCTCAGCCTACCCGTCTCTAGAGTGCCGCCAGCCACGCAGTCATCGCCTTCTCTGACGTCGTCAGTCGCTCGCCAGAGCTAGAGGTGGGGGAGGCATCTCAGGCCTCTCTAGTCCTACCCACCACCCTTGAAAGCTCCGTCATGCCTCCCTCTAGCCTCCTTGGCTGTTGTCGGAGCCCTCTAGTTGTTGCACCGCCGCTGAGTTGTTGTCAGAGGACGCGCCGGAGTGGGAATGCCAGCGGTCCTCCGGTGATCTTCGAAGGAGTCGTTTTTAGTCCAGGCCCTTTAGTTTTAAGTTTTTGCACTCGAGTCCTCCTTTCATTACTTTTGAGTCTTTTTATTTATGTTTAAGTCCCTATTATTTTAAATAACCTTTTTTTTCTTTTATTATTCTTGTAAATATTGCATTTTTTACCCTGTTTCACTTTAATTTGATTATCAGTCCTATAAATATATGTTTTCTCACATTTAAACTCTTGCATTCATGTTTTCCTTGCAATTAAGTCCTAAGATTTTGCACTAAGCCGCTAGAACTTTTAAAAATGAGTTTTTCTTTGTAAAATTTGCATCTTGACCCTAAGAAACTTCGTAATTACACTAGTCATCATAAAAGTCTAGTTTTTATCACATTCATGTCCTGTAATTTTGCATGTAGGCCCCTAGGTTCACAACATATATTCCCAGAGCATAGGAAATTTGCATCTAGACCCTTAGACTAATTTTAAATCCATCATTTAGGATTTTAATTGTTTTCTCACATATTTTTGATATTTTCCACTTATTGCAATTCATAATTTGCACTTAATCATATTTTCCATTTAAAAATCATGTTTGCGTTGTGAATTGATCTTTAGTTTCATATTTTAATCAAATTTGCACTTATGTGTGAATTTTGCACATTATACCCTGAGTTTTTAGGAAATTACCAAGGTGCAATTTTAACACATCTTAGTGCCACATTTTCATTTGATCCATCAGATGAACATTAGAATAGAAGTCATTGAATGTATTTTAATCTAGTTTTCACACTTTTTGTGAATTTTGCATTTTGGTCCCTAATCTTCTCCTTTACTATGCTTACATCATTTTATTGTTTTTAAGACCCTATCCTTTTCATGTTTTCTTGCAAATAACATTTTCTTGACATTTCACATACATTTTGGGCATATCTCAGACCATGCATCATCCTCATACATGCATTTATCATATCCAGCCATTGAAATGACCAAATTGCCCTTATGCCACCAGTCATGCATATGCATGACTGGTGGCACAAGGGCATGCATGTTAGTTCTTGCATTAAATCACACGTAATCTTTGTCCAAGTCATTCAGTAGCATCTTTTACACATTTAAGTACATTTTCATGCATTTCACATAGTTTTCATCACATTTGCACATTGTCCCATCCGTTTCGAGCGAGTCAGCATCTCATGTGGTTTTATTTGGATTAGTTCCTTGTTTCTTTTTTAGAATCCTTGACCCAACATCCGACTTGATTTCCTTTACTCCTTCATTTTGGATTTTTCGATTTGATTTGGATTTCATTGCCTAAGGGCATACACTAATTGACCAAAAGGTCTACATTGGCCTGCTTGTGGATTATTTCTCCTTTTTTTATTTTCATGACTTTTTCTATGATTTCGATGACTTGTGTTGGTTGCATTTTTTATGCTCTTGATGTCAGCATCATTTTCCAGAGCATTCTTTACACAAACACCATCATTTTTTGTAAATTTCTTCACATGTCACAGTTTACCTGTTTTGCACGGGTTTCTTTGCAATTTTTCTGTTCGGGTTTCTGAGATGTTTTCCACGATTCTAATGATTTGGGTCTATCACATTCTTGATCCCTTTTATGTTGCCGTGGTTTTCCAGAGCATTCTTTCCAGAAACATTGTCATTTTATGTTAATTTCATCGCATGTCAAAGTTTGCTCATCTTGCACGGACTTCTTTGTAGTTTTTCCATCTTGATTTCCACGATGTTTTCTATGATTTAGATGAGCTGAGTTGGTTGAATTTTTGATTTTCTTGAGGCTTATATGATTTTTCGAGCATTTCTTGCCAGAAACCTCATCATTTCATGTGATTTTCTTTGCCGTGTCATATTTTGTGGTTTCATCATTTTGTGTGGATTTCTTCGCAGTTTTCGCATACCATCTTGCACATCCATCTAATCTTGACTTGGCTTTTATATTAGCATGATTAGAGCACAATCTAGGCTTAGAAATCATACATTTCGCATCTAGCAAGCAATTTGGACTAGAAAGACCGAGCTTCTCGGGCATACGAGGGTGCCTAACACCTTTCCTGTGCGTAATAGGAATCCTTACTCATCCTCTGGTTTGTGGATATCTGGCCTTCATATTTGCATCTCATGCATTCATCTTTTGTGGTTTGTTTGTGGTTTTCCTCGTCTTTCCCTTAAAAGACTAGGTGGTGACTCCTTTTCTTTTTGTTTTTATCCTATCTTGCACCTTCGCCATCCTAGCATGGCTGTGGCCTCCTCCCTCTGCTGCAATTGCGTGCCAGATCCCTGGGTGGGCATGGTCACACACGACATCAAAACCTTCCTAGAATCAAGCGATCTCCCAACCGACACATCAACAGTAGATATAAAGACCATGGTGCGCTTGGCGTCAAGATACATGTTGGGTGGAGGGCATTTGTAGAGAAGATCATATAACCAGATGCTTTTGTGGTGTGTCAATAAGATGGAGGTCGATACCTTGATGCTTCAAATCCATGTTGGGACATGTGGCCCTCATATGAATGGAATATTATTGGCCAAGAAGATCATGTTACAGGACTACTTTTGGTCAACCATGGTAGTCGATTGTTGTCGATTCATGTGCAAGTGTCACAACTACCAGATTGACGGGAACTTCATACATGCTCCCCCTCAATAGTTGCACAACATGTCTTCGCCGTGGCCTTTCTCTACTTGGGGAATAGACGTCATTGGAGCCATCTATTAGACATCATCCAATGGCCACAGTTACATCGTAGTGGCCATAGATCATTTCACCAAATGGGTGGAAGCAGCCTCCTATGAGACTGTCACAGCCATAGCTATAGAATAGTTCATCAAGAACAACATCATAGTTTGGTATGAGGTGCCATACTCCATTATCTCAGACAATGACAAGAATTTTGTAGCTTAGAGGTTGGAGGATTACTTGCAGAGCCTCAAGATCAAACATCACAGATCCTCCCTATACCGCCCATAGATTAACAGTGCCGTGTAGTCAGCAAACAAGAACCTGATGAAGATTTTGAAGAAGAGCGCCGAGACGCATAAGGATTGGCATGAAGAGCTTTCCTACGTGCTGTGGGCCTACAGAACTTCAGTCTGGACATCAATAGGAGCGACACCTTACTCACTGGTGTTTGATATGGAAGCAGTCCTACTAGTTGAAGTAGAGGTCCCATCACTCATAATCGTGAGAGAGGCTAAACTAGAAGAAGCTGAATGGGTTGAGGATAGATGCATCCAACTGAATTTGATTGACGAGCACAGACTACAAGCCATGCACAATGCCCTCTACTACCAAGGAAGATTGGCGAGATCATATCAGAAACGAGTCCGGCCCAGGAGCTTCACACCAGGCGATTTGGTTCTACGGGCCATACATCTCCCTGACGGTCAAGGCAAATTTTGACCTAACTGGCATGGTCCCTATATCATCAAGCAACATGGATAATGTCAAGTTATCCAAGCTAGTCAAAGCATGTTATCCGAAGAAATATTACCAATGAGCGGAAAGCGTGTATCCTCGCCTTGCAAAGTATCCTTTCGCACATCATGCATCATCCACCACTCCATCATACATACATATTTCTAAAATAAAAAGGCAATCCAAGCACATCTAATCCACATCATTTGCTCTTTTGCTTTCGTACACATCAATAACTGAAGCATAGCAGTAACTGCATGCACCTATACATAAATGCATCAACATCATATCCTGATGACGAAAATCGGAATAGCTAGCCTGTTTAAGAAGGGTTTATACCTTTTCAGTTGTTACTGCCCCGACACTCTAGCTAGCGAGGGAGCTACCACCCTACCATGGTTAGGCAAAATGTCCAAACTCCTATAGGGAATTACACCTCCAGAGGGAGATAAAATGTTAGAAGTGAGCATGAGTGTGAGCCAAAAGAAAAATAAACTTATCCACGGGGACACAAAAGAAATAAGGAGACAGAAGTCGTAGACAGAAGCTAGCCCTAAAAGAGAGAGGCAAGTAGGCCAACTCTACCCCTATCACTTACCTTAGGGAGGAGTCGAAACAGGCATCCAAAGAATCCAAATGACCAAAGGGACTAGCCACCCCTCGCATACAATTACAGTAGCCCAATCCAAATCATGATGCCCATTAGCCCCAAGCAAGGGTTAGAACAAGCCTACAAGCCTAAGAGGGAAAAAAAGAAATGAGCCAAAAGTCAAAAAAGTAGGTCTAAGTCCTCAAGAGTTTGACACGAAGCCTAACCTATTGAATCATCCATTCTGGAGAGCCACCAACAACTTAGAAGTTCAGGTAGTGTCTCATGAATCGAGGTCTTCTCCTCTTCTCACAGCAGGCATCATTAGCATTCCAAATCCTAAGCGTGATACAACATGACACTATCATTCCTACATGCATTATTTGTCCACTTTGCAAGGTCTCTCTGGGTCCTAAACTAGGGACATGTTAGCTACTCTTTGGCCAAAAACCTGGCAGAGGATACTATACACCAGGGGCATATTAGTTGCCTTTATGGTGATACCCTTCCACGTCAACCAGGGGCATGCCAGTTGTCCTTTCAGTTGACGCATTTCGGGACAGTATCATCGTCTAGAACATGTTGTCTGCTCCATAGCTTGAGTGCAAGAATGAGGATAACAACAACCATATCCCTCTGAGATCAGAGAAAAGTCAGAATATCAGTACTTCCCTAGTCAGCAAGCAAGAACACAATCGATAAGCTAGTGCCAAAAGCGAACTTCCCAGAGGCCAGTTAGTAACACAACAGTGAGCTTGGAGAATTGTCAGAAATCATCCAACAAGTCCACCTTATTCGAGGAGGAAACAATGCCCTCATGAAACCCTTATCCAGTCAAGCCCCTCGTATCATTGTAGAATCAGAGAAACGTTTCACTCTGATCAACCGTCAACGTCCTATGGCATCGATAGCATAAAGTAGACGAACAAAACAGTGACACAATGAAGTAGATAAGCCGCAGACAAAGACAAACCTCCTGGCTAGCAAGCAAGTTGCATATAGCCTTTATCCCTTTTCCTCATGACTCCACTAAGTCCAGAGGAGATCCGAGTCGATGGCTCCTTGAATCCTAGGACCAACATTTATCATTTTTCCACGTGACTCCTTTAAGTCCGGATGAGATCTGAGTCACTTGTTCCTTGAGTCCTAGGACCAGCATTTATCCTTTTCCCTCGTGACTCCTCTACGTCTGGAGGAGATCCGAGTTGCTGGTTCCTTGAGTCCTAGGACTAGCCATTATCCTTTGTCTCGTGACTCCTCCAAGTTTGAAGGAAATCCGAGTCACTGGTTCCTTGAATCCTAGGACATTTATCCCTTTTTCATCGTGACTCCTCCATGTCCGGAGGAGATCCGAGTCGCTGGTTCCATGAGTCCTAGGACCAGCATTTATCCTTTTCCCTTGTGACTCCTCTAAGTCTGGAGGAGATCCGAGTCGCTGGATCCTAGAATTCTAGGACAACCCTTGATACTTTTCCCTCGTGACTCCTCTAAGTTCAGAGGAGATCAGAGTCGTTGGATCCTTGAGTCCTAGGACCAACATTTATCCATTTCTCTCGTGACTCCTCTAAGTCTGGAGGAGATCCGAGTAGCTGGCTCCTTGAGTCTTATGACTAGCCTTTATCCTTCGTTCTTGTGACTCCTTTACGTCTAGAGGAGATCTGAGTCGCCGGTTCCTTGAGTCCTAGGACCGGCATTTATCTTTTTCCCCTGTGACTCCTCTAAGTCATGAGGAGATCTGAGTCACCAGTTCCTTGAGTCCTAGGACCAACCTTTATCCTTTTTCCTCGGGACTCCTCTAAGTCCGAAGGAGATCTGAGTTGCTGGTTCCTTGAGTCCATGGACCAGCCTTTATTATTTTCCTCGCGACTCCTTTAAGTCTAAAGGAGATCCGAGTCGCTGGCTCCTTGAGTCCTAGGACCAACCTTTATCCTTCTTTGTCGTGACTCCACTATGTCCGGAGAAGATCCGAGTCGCTGGCTCTTTGAGTCCTAGGACAAGCCTTTATCCTTCTTTCTCGTGACTCCTCTAAGTTTGGAGGAGTTCCTAGTCGCTAGTTCCTTGAGTCCTAGGACCAGCATTTATCTTTTTCCCTCGTGATTCCACTAAGTCTAGAGAAGATTCGAGTCGATCGATCCTAGAATTCTAGGACTAGCCTTTATCCTTTCTTTTCGTGACTCCTCTAAGTTCAGAGGAGATCCGAGTCGCTGGTTCCTTGAGTCCTAGGAACAACCTTTAATCCTTTTCTCGTGACTCCTCTAAGTTTAGAGGAGATCCGAGTTGTTGGTGCAACCATGCCGGCGACAGCCTTGGGCGTGGCATGAAAGGCCAAATGCACGAGGGATAGTGAAGTCACGGCAAAAAGCGATAAAAACTGTGATAAAAATGCGGGAGTTGCCACCTAGTCTATTTAAAGACGGGAGATGAGGAAAACCGTTTTAAAACAATAAAATTATGCAACAAACCAATGGAAAAGGTCATCATGAACAAAAAAGTTGAATAAGGATCTCTGTTACGCATGGGGAAGGTATTAGGCACCCCCATGTGCCCGAGAAATCGGTCTTTCATGGCTTATTTGTTTACTCATGTGGAAATGTTGGCTTTTTGGCCTATCTCAGTACGCCTGAGGGCCAGATGTAATGCAATGCTATACGCAGGTTGTGCCTTATGTTAAACATGGGTAGAGAGACTATAGGATGTGTCCTAATGCTCTGAAAGGTCACTCAAGTTGTGGATCAAACATTAGTGCAAAGATATTGCATTGATATAACCATAGATCTAGTAATATTGAGTGGCTAATGACCTCGCTTTGCTACATGCTAAACCTAAGCTGTCTTGCATAGATGAGTATGAAATCAGGCAGGTGTTATCTTAATATATCCAGAAGAACACACAAAGAAAACCAGAGGCAAAACAAATCGAGTACCAAGCTAAATACCATGCCAAAAAGCCATGGTTGGTGCACTAGAACATGCAGGTGTGCCTGTTTGGTGCGCCAGAATGGTGCTCCTGTCTGGTGCGCCACTTCGGTGCTCCAACAATGTGTGCTAGCAATATGTGCTACTGAAGTGAGATCCAGAAATTGTAGAACAGACAGTAAGCTTGACTGATGTGCCATGCTATATGAAACCTTGCAAATGTGTTAAAGACCATTTGAAAACACATCTCAGATATCTAAAACAAAACCTGATCACATATAGGTTCATCTATCTTCCATAAAGTCATAAAAGAAAGAGTGGCAACCCTTGACACCATGACATGGGTCATGTGCACAATGGCAAGAGGCCTCACACAAGACCACATATTCCTATTTTGATAAAAGCCATAGGACTATAGCTAATGCACAAAGCTAGCACCCAAAAAATATGCAAGAAGAACATCATAGATGCATGCAACAAAAAAGGGAATGAACCCATTAAATCAGTCCTATTGCTTCTAAATTGTGAATAAAACATGAATCCACCAAATATTGCATATCTCTGAGATTCAGTAAAAGAAAGACAACAAAGGCAAGCCTTTATCTCATTCAACGTAGGATTTACCAAGATAAATACAAGAGCAAGACATCATAGGTATAGTTGCATAAAAGTCATGATCCATGAGAATATCATGCACTATAAACATGATCCAACAAGCACAAAGCTCAACATATTCATTGTATAAGACTTCTCTAAAGTGATCCCATATTCATGAAAAGAAATCTAGCTACAAGAAAGGCTGAATGTGTACCTATTGGTATGCTCTTGTACTCTTCCATAAGTGGCTCGAGATTACCTTGATGGCTGAAGAAAATAGGGATCTCCTTCCTTCGAAATGGCCTCCAAGTGATGCAAAAGAAGGAACATTGTGGAAGGTATTGATGAGGGGGCTTTTCCCTATACTAGGTGGATGATCTCTTACTCAAGGGTGGGAGTTTTTGGCTCTAGATAAAAGCTAGGTTGTGGGTATTTGTGTTAGATGCAAAGGCTATTCCTTTCTCTCTTCTTCCAACCCCTTTTCCCAATGACTACCAAGGGTTTATATCAGGAGAGCTTGGAAGTTCTAAAGGCTTTAGAAACCAAAGGACCTCCCCTAAGACCAAGAGGACGATCGTTACACTGATAATGGTCGAAAGTTATAGCAGATTATGGGTATAATGTCTGGAGTTTTGCTTGGTAAATGAATAGCCAGCGACCACGCATCGAGCTAGTGCACCACCCATGTGCGCCAACTAAGTGTACCAGTGAGGTGCGCCTGATATGTGCGCCACATAAGTGTGCCATGTAGGTGCTCTACTCTAGTGTGCTTATTTAGTGCTCCAATAAGATGTGCCATACTAGTGTGCTACAAAAATGTACCGAAACGGTGTGCCATCTAGCTATGCCGGTTAAATGTGCTAAGTTGGATTCTAGATTTAATTCTAGGGTCTAATCTATGACTCTAGGTTAGTTTGATGCACTTGGAAGATTTTGATTTTTTGGGAAAGCAATATCTGAATTCGTCGCCACTGGATCTATCAACAAGCCACTTCAAAAATCGGGGTGTCTACAGATACTCTTCCCTGAGTGAGGTCAAGGGACGAAGGGAACTGAGATCAATGCTCTGGGTTGACAAGATACCCCTATTTTGAGACTGCGGGAGATGATGTCTGCTATTGGCATTGGGTCACTTATCCGGTGGTTGCACCGAAAGTCATGACTTGTTGCCAAATGCAAATATTCAAATGAAAATGTGATACCAATATAATGATAAAGTAAAAAAAAAATGCAAAGGCTGATGTTGAAGCTAAATGCAATGCTGATGCTAATGTTGTACACTAGAATAGATGTTGAAAGTAGATGCAATGTTGATGTTAATGGTGAAGTGATGTTGCAAAACTAAAGAAATCCTGCACCCAGGGGAAACCACTAGCAAGGAAATGATAAGTTGTCGGACTCATCAACTGGATTATTAAGGTTATCAACTTGAGGAGGTGGGACACGACAAGTTAGCCAAGTCTTGTCAACCCGGACGCCAAACGACTTAATAGTTGTCAACTGAGTAGTTCAGGGTATTAGACCAACGAAGAGGGGCATGGCAAAACTTACGATTTGTCAAGCAAGAAAGGAGGCCCTATCCACACGAACTTAGGGTGAACAAAGGGATTTTGTGCCCATGAAGATCCAAGAGAGAAAACGATAGGACCTCGACCGCCCAATCAAAGGTTGACTTTGACTGCTTTGTCAAAAGTCAAACAGTAGGATTTCATGCTCATAAAAATCCAAGCAAAGGAAAGGACATGACCTCGATCACCCGGTCAAAGATCAACTTTGACTGCTTGATCAAAAGTCAAACAACAGGATTTTGCACCCGAGAAAATCTGGAAAAAGAAAAGGATAGGACCTCAACTGCCCAGTCCAATCAAAGGTCAAACAGCAAGATTTTGCGCTCGCAAATATCCAAAGAAAAAGAAAGTGATATGACCCCGACCGCTCGGTCAGAGGTCGACTTTGACAACTAGGTCAAAAGTAAGACAACAGGATTTCGCCTACGAAAATCCAAAGAAAAAGAAAGGGATATGACCCCAACCGCTCAGTTAGAGGTCGACTTTGACCACCCAATCAAAAGTCAAAAGCAAGATTTCACGTCTATGAAAATCCAAATAAAAAGAAAGGGATATGACCTCGACCACTGGGTTAATGGTCGACTTTGACCGCTCGGTCAAAAGTCAAATAGTAGGATTTCTCACCCGCAAAAATCCGAGAAAAAAAAAGGATCTCGACCAACTGGTCAAAGTTGACTTTGACGGCCTGGTCAAAAGTCAAATAGCAAGATTTCGTGTCCACACAAAATCCAAGAAAATGGACATGAAAGCAAGAATCTCATCAGCTTGGAATGAGAATCCAGAAAGAAAAGCGGTAATCCCTAGATTGTTCCCTAAGAAGGAAGTAGGCTTTAATTGCGCTCCGAAAGGCAAAAAGGTAATTATACTTGTTACTGGCTCTTTGGCACGGAAACCTGTATTCTTACTGAGATGCTTGTGAAATATCCTCTGAAATAACCTTGCTGAGGTTTCAGTCTTATCTAGCAATGTTTGTGAGTTTTGCAAAAAGGTTAGGACCTG
The DNA here is from genome assembly GCA_024699735.1 of Posidonia australis. Taxonomy (NCBI): domain Eukaryota; kingdom Viridiplantae; phylum Streptophyta; class Magnoliopsida; order Alismatales; family Posidoniaceae; genus Posidonia; species Posidonia australis. The sequence continues at coordinate 27,972 of JAMKQA010012947.1, forward strand.
TTCGTAATTTTCCAAAACCGAGGGACTTTAATGCAAATTAGCCTGATATGACAAATTCCTGATTGTTGTATTGCTACTGTGCTATGAATTTCGAAATTCTAATGAGTATCTGCAAATTTTTGCTCACATCTGATTTCTCACACCTTTCTTGGGCTATTCTGCAAATTTCACAATGTTAGGGGGTTTTCTACAAATTACCCCATCTAGTGAACTTTTGAAGGCAGTGTGTTTATTTTTCTTGACATTTTACATTTTGCCTGTTAGATGCAAGTTGCAGAGTGTTGAGGATTGAAATGTAATTTTCATGGCCATTTTGCACTTTAGACCTTGGAGATTAAACTATTTGCATTGCTGGTACATGATGGGCCTGTTGGATAACTACCGTAACTGCCAAATCATATGTTGCATCTCATCTAACTACTTGATATTGCAAATAGGATTATGCTTCATGGTTTTATTTCTTTGCTCCTTATTTTCACATTTCTTTCTTTATTTTTCCTTACTTCTTACTTACTCATTCATTTCTCCTCATTTATTCCTCTCATTTCTTATTTCATTTCTCCTCACCCGTTCTTCTTCCTCTTCTTCATTTTGCTCCACCCAAACTAGATGAAACCCATACTTCCCTCTCATGTTCTCTCTTCTTCCCTTCAAAGGCCATCCTCTTCTCCCCTTCTCCTCAAGGCAGCGGTGCTCTCGGTGGTGCACCAGCTAGGTGCTTGGATCCAGTGCAGTGGCTAGGCACTGTGGTGAGGTGCGGCGGCGGCTTGGCTTCAGCGACGACAACAATTGATTGAACTCTCCGGGACTGGCTGGAGAAGGCTCGCCGGTAGAGGTATTTCCTTCTCTCTGATCTTCTCTTCTCATGCTTTTCATTTTTTATTTGGTGCCCTATCCTTTTTTCCCCTTGATGGCCAGTGGTTGATGGGTTCGACAGGTTGAGGGCTATGGAAGTGGTTGGCCGACGGTTGAGGGGGTCGTACGGGTGGTGGAAGTGGATCGGGCTCTGGCGAGCTATTGGGTGTGGAGGCGTGAAGCGGCTTCGGCGTGTGGGGAGGTATGCGTGTGATGGACTCCGGCGGTGGGTTCCGGTGGGTTGGCCATGGAGGTGGAGTGGCTGGCGGTTGAGTGGTGGTCTAAGGTGGAGTGCGGGCCATGGATGGTGTATGTGTGGTGGTCACACTGGCAGGTAGTGGCTGGTCAGAGGTGAAGTGGGTTGTGGGTCGGCAGTGGCAGGAATTGGTGTGGGATATGGGTCGGCGGTGGTCGGGCTTGGGCACTCTAGCAGGCTGTTGGGACGGCATAGGTGGAGTGCGGGCCATGGGCATTAGGTAGTTTTGTTATGCAACAATAGACTTTGTTTTATTTAGACCCATGGATTTATCTTGATCATGCCATTTTGCCATTAATTAAAAAAAAAACAGAGATTGGATGCTTGGTTCTTCCCTCGTATCATTGAACGTATATATGCAATTTTGAATCACTTGAACTATGGTTCTGCCCATTAACTAAATCATGAGTTGCCATTCTTTTCCATGTTTGAGTTATTTAAATGAACTTCTCACTTGTCGATCCGTGTTTAAGCACCAGCAACATTGATGAACCCCCACCTTGTAACTTTAATAGCAATAATAACAACAATGCTTAATAACAATAATGGTCATAACTCCCATATTTTCACGTAACTACCCATGTTGCAATATTGAGCTATGCTTGCATCTCATTTAATTTGCACTTTTGTAAAAGAGCTGTTGCTGCCAAAATCCTTAAACGCATGCTAATGTGCTTTGTTTGTGCATATCATGCTCTTTTATTCCGCAATTGACTAGTCATTTTATGATTGTATCCAATAGCAAATACTTGTAATGCCATGTTTTACCTCAAGGCTCGTGCTTTGCTATGCTTGGATATACTGCATTTCCTTTGCTTGACTCTGTTATTCAAATCTAGGTTTGACACTTATCTGCTTGTAGGATGAACGAATTCCCGAGGGGGAGAGCTCACAACTTCCCCGAGGTAGACCATCTAGTTCTTGCCTATTGCGGCGAGGTAGTTCCTCGAGGTCTTGGGCCTCTAGAAGCTCAACATTTGCCATCCCCGTCGAGGTAAGCTAGTTTGGAATGACTTGTGCTTGTGACATAAATTTGACATTTCAATTAACAACTGTACTTTCAGGAATCTGGCAACTTCGCAGGGCGACTACTTAGTGGCAATCACATCTGTGAGAGCCTTAATTTTGAGGTAACTATCTTCATTCTTCGTTTTGCATGTCTTGACTTTTGCACTACTGCTTCTCTAATCCAGTATCTGTTTCGTCATTGTTGTTTTAGGTTGGGGATGCAAACCGGGTAATGCGGTGTCATTGGGCCCCTATGCTTGACCATTTCCAACGCTTGCCTGAGTTTTTACAGGATTTTTTGCTTCACTGGTCTCCTTTTGGTGGTTTGCTTCACATTCCGGCCATCCATGGACATTATAACATCTTTCGAGCCTTGGCAGAGAGATGGAGGTTTGAGACGCATACCTTCCACTTTCCGTTCGGAGAGCTGACATTGCTGCCCGACTAGTTGGCCTTGCTGACCGGCCTTCCATTCGGTGATGAGCCGATTATTAGGGAGACCATCACGGGATGCATCTGGCTTTGACGCACTTGGGCCGTGTTTCTCCAAAGCTACCTCAGGGGAAGCATATGATTATCATGGGTTGGCTTCGGGAGTGGGACCAGTTCTGACCCAACCAAGAGTTGGGTAGTGATGAGGCTGATTTCATACTCCGGTACATCTTACTGGATCTGCTTGCCATGATCTTCTGCGATTCTTCTGCCTACTTCATTCATGCTAATTGGCTAGCATATCTGACCAACTTGGAGTGCTTGGACCATTATGACTGGGCCAGGGCTAGCTACACATGGTTGATCGTGGGTTGGACAACGTAGCTAGGTTGGGTTGTCGGTCTCATGTGGGATTGTACCCGCTGCTTACTGTAAGTACTAGTGAAAATTTATTTCCTTTTTTGCAAAGCTTTTGATAATGGCTAATAACTAACTTTCCTTCTGTTAGCTCTTGCTAGTACTTGGCTGTGGAGCATATCACATGGGGGCACTACTTTGGTTGCCTCCGGGATGAGCTTCTTCCCCTCCCTCGTCAATGCGTCGAGCCTGACCACCGGGCTGTTGCGGGGGTCTATAGTTACGATTCCTATCGATATCTTCTGGATTTGGTAGAGCTTGAAGTTGTGAGCTTTATTACATGAATTTTATTTTCTGCATATCAGTATCTGCCTGCATAGCTTATGATTATCCATTTTGCAAACAGGTACATCTGCGCCCATTTTTGAGATACAACTGGTTTAACTGGGCACCTCTGAACTCTGACTGCGTTCTGAGAAACAAGCAAGTCAAATTTTACTACATAAAGAAGTCGGCCTACTTCCTCCCAACGCGAGTGAGGCATCAGTTCCTCAATGAATTTTGCATCCCTGCTCCTCCTACAGACATGGATCTTCCAGTCTCGTCTTGTGCCGCCGCTAGGAGTCGGCATGCTATTGCTATGGCTTCTCAAGATAGACACATTCTTCGAGAAGTCAACTACGCCGATTATTTAGCATGGTATAGGCAGGTCGGGAAGCCTTATCTTTTTTAGGAGGCTGTGTGTGACAATCAATGCGGGATGTGGTATGCCTCCAACTGGGCTAAGGTAAAACCTTGTACTCTCTACTTGAATAAATTTGCTCCATATCGAAGGTCTAATCTGACACATGTTTTGTTTTATTTCCATAGGGCTTCGAGGAGCAATTTGCCTCCTTCTACGAGAACATGAGGCAGAAACGGGTATGGTGGCCTTTATTTTACTTATGAATTTCATCTTGTTTATACCATAAATTTGCTTGACAACTTCGCAAATTCTTGTAGGAACTGTGGTGGTGGAACATCATACGAGTACTTTTTCTTAACTTTCCTTTAACAGCATACTTTAGCACTGTTGCAAATCTGACATTCTTTTGGGAATCTTTCAGCAAGACTACCCAACAAACGAGGTGAATGTGGTCACCAGTGGGAAATTGACATTGGAAGTGTCTAAGGAGGACCGTTCTAACACCGAGGTTTCATAAAGGGCCTAAGCTCTTCTGCTTGCTCTTAGTCTACTGCTGGTGCTTGGTATTTGCGCTAGATAACTTGACGAGGGGCCCAACTCCTGACTAAGAGTTTCCAGGAGAGATCTTCCGGCGAGGAGTAGTCCGACGAAGAGTAGTAGATTTCTTTATTTTCAGTTCAATCTTCTTTTGCCACTCTTTGTGTATGAATGATGCGACTTGTACTCTATGAACGATGTAATTTGTACTTCTAGAATGCAACCCTCCTCTTGGGTATTTATCTGTGTGTGTAGAATATATGCTTCCATGCAGGTCTTGACAAATGGTGTCGATTTTGGGCAAGTTTGATATTTTAGGGGTGGTTCTGCTTGTTGTCTGCTAGGTGGTGCACCAGCTTCGTGCGCCTCCTACATGCACTAGCTTGGTGCACGTGGTTGGTGCACCAGATTGGTGCGTCACCTTGGTGCACTCTATTCAGAATGCCAGCTTGCTTTCCTTTTCTGCTGCAACTCCTCTTTCTTTTCTATATTATTTCAGATTCTCCAACGAAATCCGCCGCCTCTCCTACTGCAAACACCATTCTCAAGCCCTCAAACATCCTTCAAGCTTCATTTTTGCTCTCTCGATGCTGATTACGCTATTTCTCGGCATGCAATGGTATGTGATCTAGCACATTTTCTCTAATGTGACAATGGAAAAATGATCCTCCTTGAGAGGGTTCTTTATATTGACACAGATTCTCATACTACTCCTTCCATTTGATCTTCGTTACTCACATTCCTTCATATATTGCAAAGGAACAAAAAATACTACATATATCAATTTTTCATCATGCTTTAGTTTCTTGCAATAGGAAGAAGCTATATGCTTTGATTTCTATCTGTAACATTTGTGCCTAGGTTTTTTTCCATTTAATATAAACCATAGAATTTCTTGTAATTATTTGTGTATGGTTTATTAATGGTAAATCCAGTTTGTGTTTGTTGGCTGTGGGCTCCTTCTGTGTTTTGTGCCACTGGTTTCTCCCCTGTGGTGTGTTTTCTTTGGCTAGTGGGTCGGTTCTGCATTAGGACTTGTGTTTGTGGTGGACCCACTTTGGGCTTGGGTTTGGACCCGGTTAGGAGCCAGCTGTGTCGTGCCCTTTTTCCCATCTTCTCCACCCCCATGACCAATCTCCCGATCTCGTGAAGCCTAGTGGGGGAGGGCTACTCATTCTGTCCCCTCCATCCAGAGCTACGCGTAGCTAGTGGACGCCGACGGGATTCCGGGATGGCAGGCGTCGGGGGTGTTAAGGGGAGGTGTACGGCATAGGGGGAGAAGCAGAGAGACCAGAGAGAGGGCGAGAGGGAGTGTGGTGGCTGTGGAGGAGTCGGGCGTCGGAGGAGCTCGCACGAGTGTGGGGAAGGCTAGTGCCGTGAACCGCCGGTGTTGGAGGGCACGCGAGGCTCGTCGAAGCCAAGTACGCGTTTCCCCTTCTGTCTTCCTCCATTAGTTGAGGCATGTTTAGGTTAAAAGACAGAATCATGGTTAGATTAATGCTACAAAAATCATGAAAAATATGGAAATGTTGAGGAAGTGTTCAATCATGTGTTTGTGGTCATGTGATGCCGATTCGTGGCTAATTTTATGAGATTTTGCTAGTTAATGTGAAGCATGCTACAGTTGTGTTGAATGAGTCTCGTGCCTTTGTGATTTTCCATAGAACAACATGCTTAATGGATTCTTGTTTTGATTGAGGGGTTTTGGAGTAGACTCGAAGGTCTACACCCCATGTTTTACTCATAATTTTTGTGGCATGTTTGGGGGGTCCGATCCTTACTCCCAACTTGGGGAGAAAAAAGTGACGGTGGCCTAGGAAGTTTTCTACAATAGCAGAAAATGGTATGCCGAATTGGTTTCGGCATACCGAAATGATCCCAGGTGGTACCCTGCGTCGTGGTAGCGGACGACCAGAGAAATTCGGTCGACCATTTTGGCAGAGACTGATAAATCTAACAGGGATTCGGTATACCGAAATTCTTCGGTATACTGAAGCCCCCCTTCGGTATGCCGAATTAGGGGATTTCGGCATACCGAAATGGGATTTGGCATGTCGAATCTTATCCCTGATCTGAATTGAGAATGCATAGAAAAATGGTGATTAATTATGGATAAATACATGATAAATGTATGGAATGCATGGAAATGACTTGTGAGATAATGCATGCAAGCATGTTGTTTTTAATGTTGTTTTCCATGAGATATTGAAGCATGGCTTCTGTGTATGAATATGGACCCGTGTGAGGGGTGATTGCATGGTGCAAAGACCATGAAAGAAGTGTGGGTTTAAAGACCACAGGTAATGATTTGATGCATTTTGCATGTGATTTGCAAAGAGCTTTATGAATTGAAAATGGTTTTGATAAATGTTTTGAAAAGACAAATTCTTTATGATTTTAAAGAGATTAAAGGATATAGTAGGAAGCACAATGAAACCAGGACTTGCCGATAAGGTAGTGAGACCTCAAGAAAGGTCGGGGACGTGTCCTTGGTAAATGTGGTTGCCGAGTTTTCGGTCCGGGGTAGGAGCCTCGAGACTGTGGTGGTACTGTAGGACCCGGGGTATGAGAGACCCAGACTACCCTCAGTGCCGGGTGCTGTACGGGGCTGGGGTTAGAGTCCCCAGTTGCTCGGGCACTAGGGCGTCCCTAGGACGTACTCCATGCTTGTACCCATGAGGGTACATTTTGAGGCTGCGGCTGGGGCGGTTGAACTCCAGTACGGGGTGGTTCACCGCGGCACTACAGTGTGGGTGTGGTGA
>JAMKQA010012948.1:0-24320 GCA_024699735.1 Posidonia australis
TTTGATATTTGCTGGAATAGTCCATCGCTCTTGATGCCGGTGTGTATTTTTGAATTCATGCTAAGACTTCTAAATCTTTTTCACGTTATAATATTTATGAAAATAAGCACAAATGAATAATCTTCAAAATTAATGTTAATATTTCTAACAAAAACCACCACTCCCAGTGGGCAAAGTCAAAACTAGGGCCGATACCAGAATAGCCTTCAACTCATTGAAGCTCTCCTCGCATTGCCAATCCCAGGCAAAGTGCACTTCCTTCTTGGTCAATCTGGTCAATGGTGCAACAATCTTGGAAAAATCCTGAATGAATCTCCTATAATATCCTGCCAGGCCGAGAAAATTTCTAATCTCAGTCACTGTCTTCGGTCTGGCCCAATTACTCACAGCTTCCACTTTGGTTGGATCTACCTTGATGCCTTCTCCTGAAATAATATGACCAAGGAAAGACACCTTTTCTAGCCAAAACTCGCACTTGGAGAACTTAGCATTAAGCTGATACGGGCTCAGCGTTCCCAGTATGATCCTCAAGTGCCTCTAGTGGGTCTGAACATCCGGAGAATACACCAGAACATCATCCACAAAAATAACCACAAACTGGTCCAAATAGGGCCAGAACACCCTATTCATCAGGTCTATAAAAGCAGCCGGAGCATTCGTCAACCCAAATGGCATAACCAAAAACTCGTAATGTCCATAACGGGTGTGAAAGGCTGTTTATTGCACATCCGGCTCAATAATCCTCAACTGATGGTATTTGGATCTCAAGTCTATCTTGGAAAAAACTGATGCTCCCTGCAACTGGTTGAACAAATCGTAGATCTTGGGCAGTGGATACTTGTTATTGACAGTGATCTTATTCAACATCTGGTAATCTATGCAGAGCCGAAGTGAACCATCCTTCTTCTTCACAAACAAAACCAGTGCTCCCCAAGGTAAAACACTAGGACGAATGAATCCCTTATCCATCAGTTCTTGCAGTTGATTCCAGGGCTTCCGTATCTCAGTAGGTGCCATCCTATACAGAGCCTTGGAATTAGGACCTGATCCCGACACCAAATCAATCACAAACTCCACTTCCCTATGCGGTGGCATTCCAGGCAATTCCTCCGGAAAAACATTGGGATATTCCCTCACCACTGGTAAATCCTGAATCCTGGCCACAGGCGAAGTAGAAACTGGCACACAGGCCAAATAGCCCACAATGCCTCTCACCAGATGATGATAGGTAATCACTTTCCTAAGCTGACCCGGTCTGGTGCCCTGTAGTATACATCAGCCTTGCCCTAGACACTCTGCCAGAACTCTCCTCTTGGCACAATCTATCACAGCTCAATGTAGTGCAAGCCAATCCATTCCTAGGATAACATCATAATCCTGCATATCCATTAGGATCAAGCTGGCCTGAAAACTCCAGTCCCCTAGTTGAATATCAACCGGTCTCAAATATCTCCATGCTAGACTGTGTTCTCCCAATGGAGTGACCACATCTAGGTGGACTGCCAACCTAATGGCCTAGTCCCGATCTCAGAAGAAAATGACTCGGAGACAAGAGAAAATGAACTCCTAGAGTCGAACAAGACTCGAGCCATCCGATCAGCCACAAGGAAAGATCCTATAATCAACACACCATAACCATAATCATAATAAGAAATAGTGTCAACTACACATAGGATCTATTATTATAGGACAGGACTTATCAAATACAGCCATGCTAGTTCTCACCTTCTACCACATCTCCAGATGGGCCGGCATCTGGGGTAGCTATGGAGAACACTCTCCCCTTGGTAGGCTGACGTGGCACATCTCCTGCTGGCTTGGGCTGACTGGGATAGTCCTTCTGGTAATGCCCAGACTTCCCATAGTTGTAGCAGACTACTCTGTCCAAATTCCTCTACCTTTGCTGACATTGCGCCGCTACATGCCCCATCTTGCCACAGACATGGCATGGTCTCATTTGTGGGCCACTACTAGACCCAGCGTGGCTGAAACCCATACTCTCTTCTCTACCTGATGTAGGTCGTTGCATCCGCTTCTTCCTAGAGCTGCCAGAACTCCTAGAACATGGCACTCCCGTCACTGACAGTTGAGAGATAGACTTTCTCCTCTTTTCCTTCTTGGGATACTCCTCCTAGAACAGCCTACGGTCATTCTCATAGCGGCTGGCAAGCTCAACAGCCTCCGCTAAAGTCTGGCGTCTGAAGCCAATAACTCTAGATCTCATCACAGGGATCAGTCCCTCCACAAATCACTTGGCTCTATTCTTCTCAGAAATTGCAGCCTGAGAGAACTGCTCTAGCCGAAGGAAGGACGACTCATACTCAGCCACCGACAGGCACCCTGCTTCAGGTTCTTGAATTCTCTATCCAGCTTATCCCTCTCATGCTCAGGGAAGAACCTCTCATAGAATACCTCTCAGAACTCATCCCAAGAGATCATCAGTAGGTCCACATTCGGGAACTTGGTGCGGCGCACTGTCCTCCACCACTGATCCGCAGCGCCATTGAGTTGGAAAGCCGCGATCCGTACCCACTTCTCTGCTGGGCACTCGATCCCCTCAAGGATCTTCTCCACTTCTAGGAACCAAGCCTCAAACTTCTCTGGTGTGCTGCACCCATCAAAAGTCGGCGTGCGAAGTTGGTGGAACTACTGCTACCAAAGGATTGGGTGAAACACTGATCATCTCGCCAAATTCTCGTTTCATCCCCCTCCATGCACTACCCTCTCCCGTCTCGGAGTCAGGTACAGGGGTCTTGCCACGACTGCGGCCTCAGCGAGACATCTTCCTGCCAGCATCACAAAACACAGCAATCCAAAAATTCAGGTGCACGACCCTCTATTGTGTAGTCCTAAGGAGCCACAAGACCGGACATCACCAAGCCAGTACACTAGGTGTAACCTTAACCACTCTGTAACGCCCCGATCTCAGGCACGCTACCAAAACACAGTATCAAGCATAAGTACACTAATTACAGAAACATCAAATAACTGTAACTAAGGCTCAGCATCAGGATCACAATGTGTGACTAGAAGCTCCAACTCCTGCACCGGAACTTGGCTGCACGCGGTCTACACCTAAAAACCAAATAAGCACGCGTGAGTAATATCTAAGTCACCTAGTACACGCCCCAAACACACAAACCACAAAATCTTAGCAAAACCATAAAAACTCATTTCTTTATTTTTCAAAACTTGGTTTCTTTTGAAAAAAAAAATCCTCTTCCCTTTTCTGGAAATCATTTGGGGATTCAATCCCAAATCCGTGATCTTTTAAAACCTTTGAATTTCATTTTCCAAAACATATCTTTTCAACACTTGGGATCTCTTCCCAAACTTTAATTCTCAAATCCACATCTCTGACCAGATCCAGCCTAAAACATAGTGTCTCACGGGCTCAAAACCAAATCATAAATACAGGCTGGCAACTGGTAAATCATCATCATTATTTCATTTCAGGATTTTTAGGACTATTCCATTAGTCCAATCTTTACCAAATCATATTTCTTCTTCATTATTCATTTCCACTTTCATTTACTGATGTTACCTTGATCAGGGGTAACTAGGAACACAAGTAGTAGGCGAGGACATCCTTCCCCAGCCTTCCAGCACTGCCACAGTGAGATTCCCCATGTGGGCTGTCACCGCCTTAGCCAACTGACCTCAATTTCATTTCTCATATGTGCATGGAGATACGTCTCTGTTTGACGCCCTAGTCGGTGACCCAAACAACTAGGTCTAATGACCCAAGCTCAGCCAACATTGTCGGTGACCCGAACAACTATGTCCAATGGCCCAGGCTCAGCCAACATTGTCGGTGACCCAAACAACTAGGCTTAAAAGCCCAGGCTCAGCCTACATTGCTACGAGCTCGATGACCCGAACAACTAGGCATGAAAACCCAGGCTCAGCCTACATCGTCGGTGACCCAAACAACTAGGCTAAAAAGCCCAAGTTCAGCCTATACCGCTACGAGCTCGGCAACCACATTATTAGTATTCCATTTCAAAACTTTTTTCGTTGGAGGACTCTGTGTCCTTGCAACACTCGACCCTCCACTAGGGTCCCAACTCAAATCATGAAAACCATGCTTTACAATCATAAATTGGGTCTCATGCCCAAAACCACATAAAACCATCTTTTCATTCATTTATACGGTCTAAAACCCCAAAATCACACCAAAATCGATTGTTTGGATTCCACATTCCTCCATGTCAATACATGGGGAAACATCATTCACATAAGTTCATCATACCTTTAAAACCATATTTTTCCATTCATTTAAAACCACATCAATACATACTAGGTTCACAGCAAAATTGACAGACTGAATCTCCAGATCGGTATACCAAAGATCCCTGGTTCGGTATACCGAATATTTTCGGTATACCAAAAACCCATGAATCGATCGACTGGGTGTTTTCGGTCAGCCGATATTAGGTATCTGGCTAAACTGATAGAGATTTGATATGCCGAATCCTGTTCAGCGTGTCGAATCGCTCGAAACCTGGGCACGTCCGCTGTTCGAATGGCGGAAATCGCCCAAGGTGGGAGTCTCGATCGGAACCCCATAACATCCATCATAAATTTCCATAAAATCATGGGTTGTAGATCCTTGAGTCTACTTTAAAACCCCCCAATCTATTCATAATTTCATCCACCACACAGTTCATACGAAAATCATAAGGGGAAGGGGCTTCAGAATGACTCCTATAGCCTTCAACCCCAAAAATGCATTCTTCCCCACTAATACCAATCCTAACTACATGATATATATATTCTCATGCTATACAACACATTCCTACTCATTTCATGATTTTTCCACAATTTTTCATGCATTATCTTGATTTTTCATGCCATTAACCTACTATTAACAAAATGCTAAATGGAGGGAGGGGAAGGGGTCGCATACCTGGCTCAGCCCTCAGGAGACCCATACCACACTCCAGCAAGCCTCCTCGGCCGGCGGAACACCACGAGCGGCTCACACCACCTCCACGATTGTGCTCGTTCCTCTTTTTCTTCTCCTCTCTTGGTTACCTTCTCCTCTCTTCGCACGCCTCAGCCTCCCTTTATCCTCTTTCCCACTCGCAACATGTCGGCCGCCCATCGCGTCGAAAGAGACAGCGAGGCACAGACTAGCGTCATTGGTGGCATAGGTCAGAGAAGGGAAGGAAGGAGACGAAAATGATGCAGGCTCATGAGTGGAAAGGAAAAGAAAGGAGAAAAAGAAGGAAAAGAAAGGAAGAAAAGATAGGCAAGCAAATCGAGGCGACTACGCATCCTCAAACCGGACCCTATATTGGTCCCAGATCACAAACATGTGCATAGAAAGCCAACCACAAGCTCACAGATCCAAGAAACAACAGATTATCCATTAATAAACCATTTAAGCAATATTACATTTAAATACATGGATTACAGTTAAAAATGGATAATCAGGCCCAGATGTCACACAATGATTCTGATGAAGTCAATGTCTTAAACTCATAAGAACAGCGATTCTCATTATCCTTATTTTTGTTATGATACGATTAATGTACATATTTTAGTTCGATTTGGAATTTTTTGATTTCTCTTGAATTTAATTATATCTAAATTATTTAATTATTATGTCTCATTATATGTTATTTTGATTATTTAATATTGATTTAAACTAGTAATAAAAAATTCAAATTATAATACCTTATTCTATAATCCTTCATTGTAGGTTATGCAAAGAAATTATGTGTTCATGTAATTTTATTATTTTATCACTATTTTATGCAAAGAATCATAAGATAGATATTTCTATTATTTTTTGGCAATTAGTATATGCATATAAAAAATACGTATCATTTTCAAATCTTATGATAAGATATGATTATGTATTAGCTATATAATTGAAAGTATGTTTACATGCTCTTGCATCTACCCCACCCTTACAAAATTCTTAGTGCCTTTGATTATAAGCTTCTATACAATAGACTAATTCATCATGTAAACTAAAGTAAAACTCAATTTGAGTAGTGCAGTGAAACACTAAGTTGATGTTTTTCTCAAAGTTTGCACAACCAGCCAAGCTTTTACTAATAATTTTTTCATTGAGTCTGCACAACCCGCCTATTTTTTTTATCATTGATTATTAACATCTTACAAGTAATTAAGCTTACTAAGATCAAATGTAGGTAGATCGAAATGTAATTTTACTGAAACAAAGTATAAGCCATTGTTTATATCTTCGAAGTGATTATTTGATTTAAGCATGCATTCCTAAGTCATCACATGTACACTATATTATACATTATACATATTAATAAAGTTTCAAGCTATACTCTCATGTATGCTAGCTCAAGCCTTGTTTCCTTTGTTGGTGCAGAGACCATATTCTTTAGACCAACCATGTAGAACTCTTCATCACCATTGGGGATTAACAGATGTCATTGGATCATATATAGTAGTTTTAATACTTCTTACTTAAATCCAATGCTATTATCAACTAAGATGTTGCTAGGCACACGAAGTTCTCTCTTAGGATGATAGTGGGAGCACACCAAAATTTGATTTTTAATTGAAATTGCAGTTACTAGTGATCTTGAATTTGTAAGAAGTTTAATTACATAGATGTTTTCTCATGGCATTTTTTCTTTTTTTGCAATGCTCCCTCCTTTTTTATTGAAGCTCATAAATAATAAGTGAAAGCAGTGCATTTGTGTCATCTATGGGCTATACAAGTAGAAGGATGGATGACTTGGATGGATTTAAATTACCTACGAAAGGTGGACAGTAATAGTTGGAAAACATATTTTTGGATGTCTACTACTAATTTCACTAAATTTTTTTGTTGTTTATTAGAAACTTTAGGAGCCTCCATAATAACATTGTGCATCACAATTCATAAATTAAGTGCAAATCATGTGATTACTGCATCAGATGTACGATTATTCTCAATGTTAGTAAACCTTAACTTTCTTTTGTTTCTCATGCATTGTCTTAGGCAATTAAGTTAAATATATTGTTGTAGATTATTAACTTCAATATTGTTATTGCTGTAGGTGTGGCTTTATGAATACCTTTCCTGCTTTATTCCTCCATTCCCCAACTCCAATCCTCTATTGAAACAATAAATTGATGTAATGCAAATAAATTATCAGTTGAGAAATGTGACACCAATTCAACTCATTACACAACATTTGGAATTTAATTTCATTCTCTTGGTTACAAAGAAATCTGTGAATGGTAACTAATTTGTTATTTCCATGTGGTTGATAGAGACAATTATAGGAGTGGTTGATCAAGGGAGCACCATGTCTAGAGTTTTCAAGGAATCAAGTGGGAAGAAAAGAGACTAAAGTACCATCATTGGAGTTCTCTAGAACAACATTGAGCTACCGTAGTCTTATGGTTTAAGTTTGCGATGTATTTTGGCATGTCATAAAAATTTGTAAAGATAGGAGGTGCAAGTGATGGCATGCATAGGTAATTTAGATTTAGTGGTTTGATCACTATCACTTATGCAATTACTCTCTTCAATAGAGGTAGTCATCACCAACACAAAGGTGGAATATAAACTAATTATTGTGTGTCGAGAAAGAATTCCTAGGTGCCTTTATATAGCCACATATTAGGAATATGACATACCTAAAATAGTTGAATTTCTAGTCTAGTTTGGTCAATTCAATTTTAAGTTTAAACAAAAGATAAAATACAAATAGGACTAGAATTAGATTGAATGCCACTAGATAGCCAATAATATTTGATTTGGCTCAAATAAACATGAAGCTCCCACTTTCACTTTGTCCTATAAAAACCTTTTGAAAACAAGAGAAGTATCAATCAGAATCTTATAAATGACTTGACATTAACATGAGTTTTGAAAAATACCTATCAAGTCCTTAATAAGTTGCAAGACATTCTTCATTTGAATACTATAGATATCCCATTTTCACATTTCTAAAAATTCACATAGGATAGGAATCCTTGAGGCACCCTAGATCACATGGTAAGGAACTCTAACTTTCTTCCATATTTTCCCATGGAATTTCTGTGTTTTTTTGGGTTTTTTAATTCATCTCAGTGGATTAGATTAAAAGATAGGGGGGAAAAAGCCAAAAGACCACAAAGTTGCCACCTTTAGAGGCAACAAAACTAGTTGCCCCTTTGAAAGGCGACAAGACGAGTTGCCACCTTTAGAGACGACATCACTTGTTGCAACCTTGAGAGGCAACAAGATTAGTTGTCATGTTCACAGACTACGAGTCTTGTCGTCGCATGTAAAAGCAATGAGAATCATGGACACCTTTCTCTAGATAATTTGTCATCCTTGGCTTTAATATAATATTTGGGATATTTATAAATATTATTATGATTTTTTCCATAATTATTACATTTTCTATAATTTTCTAACATTTAAATACCTATGCATATCATATAAATCATTCTAATTGCTAAATAATTCCAGAAATTATTGAAATTTGAATGATTTGATAATTAAGATTATTTATCTTTATTTTTATCAAAAAAGAGATTTTATGATAAGTTATCACATTTTAATATTATAGATTATATTTAATTCATGATAATACTAAAAAATAAGATAAAATCCAAGATATCCAAATGATTGCCAATCTATTTTAAATCAAATACATCATTGATTTTAATTGAGTTTTCTCGAAAAAGAAGGGGATTTGTGTGGCTTGGTTCTAGTTCTTCGATAGGAGGGTTCTGGTGAGGCTTTCTCTAGCACTACTTCTGTAACACCCGTAAAATTCATTTTGTGATAATTTACATTTTGTGAATTTTATTCCTGGACGGGTGTTACTGTTCCGAGGCCCATTGTGTGGTTTTGTGTTTTAGGACTTGGGCCTCGTGGGCTGGCTTCTTTTTGCGTGTTCCTGTGCATTGTTGGCACTGTGCATTATGGCATTGTGCATGTGGGGCCCGGGTGTGGGTCCGTGTGGGGCTCGAGTGTGGGGTCCATGTGGGGCCTGCACTTGTGGGCCGTTGGTTGTGGCTGGTGGTTGGGCAGAGTGGTCAATGTGCTCGTGCAATGTGCCAGTGGCTGAGATGTGTAGGTGAGCATGCTCCCAACTACAACGTGCGTAGGCTTTATAAGACGCATCGTGCTCCTCCACCGTTCGTCGCCGTCTTCTCCTTCTTTCTTCTTCTTTCCTTCTCCTCCTCGGGCGCGTTTCCCTTCTTCCCCACCTTCTCCTCCCTTCCTCTCCACTCCTCCTTCTCCACCCCCTTCTTTTTCCACCTATTTCCCCTCTAGGCTAAATTTATTGTTTTAGAATTTTTGAGAATTTATTGTGGCATTTATGGATATTTATGGCGGTGATTGTGTTTTAGGTCGTTTTGACCCTTCTGCCTTTGTGATTTTATAACTTGATGCATGGTGAATTGATTTTAGTTTTGTATGTAGGGATTTGGAGTAGACTCAAGGGTCTACATCTTATGTTTTATGCAAGATTTTATGGTGTTTGTTTAAGGGGTCCGATTGGAGGTCCTAGTTGGAACGATTTCAGACTGTAGGGTTTTGGGCTATTTTCTTGGATCGTAGAATTCAACATACCGAAGTGAAAACAGCATACCGAATTAGTGAATTTCAGTATACCGATTTCGTTCGGTATGTAATTTTTCTATCGGTTTGGTCCTCCAATCGATTCAGCCTATCAAATCACCCCGGTTGACTGATCTAGAGGATTTCTACAAACTGGAGCTAGAACGACATGCCGAATCAGTGGATTTTGGCATACCGAACCTAATTTCCAGCATGTTGAATCAGGGCCCAATTATGTTTATAAAATGTGTTTCCTGAGGGTTTTCTTGATTGCTGTGTTTTGTCCTATTAGGAGGGACTGTGGGGCCATCAGTGGTGGTCTCCTGGGACCCCTGATGTGCCGTTTTGCCGAGGTTTTGGAAGAATTTTCAAAGATATGAAAATGGTTTTGGAAAATTGATTTCAAGGAAATAGTTGGCCTGTTTTGGAAAATGTTTTCCTAGTTTTCTGTCTGCAGGCCGAGATAGTGTGGGACCGTGTCGTCGGGACTAGGGAATGTGACGACATTCTCGAGTGGTCAGGCACGACTCCCTGGTCGAGGTCGGGGGCGGAGATACTTGAGGCCGAGGGACGTCGGATCTTGGAGGTATGAGACTCCTTGACTGTCATCCCAAGGCTAGGGTTGTGGTTCGTAGGTTGAGGTGTCTTGTGGCATGACAGGGAGGTCTGATACTCCTGCTGTCGCTTTGAGCACTGAGGCTCGGGTGTCATCGGGTATGGAGATATAACACTCCCTCCTGAGCATTGTGTGTCGAGGACGCCGTGAGGAGGCAGACCTTGTGGTGGCCTGTGTGGGTGGGACATGTGCCCCGTAGCTGGTAGCATCCTGAGAGACAAGACAACATTCCCAAGGAGGGGTTGGCTTTTGAGAGTTCTCCAGAGAGGGAGAATCATGGGATGGTGAACGCTCCTACACAGGGTGGCCATCACTATGGCAGTGCAGAACGCCAGGGTCGCTCCTCAGTGGACTGTGTGTAGCCAGAGTTAGGTTGCCAAGCACCGGGTTTCCCAATTCACTATGTGTGGTTTTTTCCATTGAGAGCCTTTGCTTGTGGTTTTGGGCTAGTAGAGCCTCAGTTGTGATTTTGGCCGGTTTGGGCCTGTTTTGTGAGGTTTTGAGAAAATCGTTTGCGAAAGGAATTTAAAAGCAAATTGATTATACTTTTGCTTTCTATGGTTTTCCTTAGGGTGCGTATTGGGTGACTTTTGTCACTCATACGTTTTCCTCATGTTTTTCGTTTGCAGGTGCAGGCATGTAGTGGGCTAGCGTAATGCTTATAGTCTGGAGTCTCCTAGCCACACACATAGGTTCGTGGTAGTTAGATATTTATTGTTTGCCTTTAATTTTCCAATAATTTAATTTGTTTTAAATTATTGTGGAAAATTTGGGGCGTGACAGTTTTTGGTATCTAAGCTCCAGGTTCACTAGGTTGCACTATACCTAGGGTGTTCGGTCTAAACACTCCATAGGTATTGCATTCATGGTAGAGTTTGCACCTGATTTTCACCATGGTTTTCTGGTAGTTGCTTTGTCTGTGGTGTAGGTACTTTGCCTTTCTCTAGCAAGATGCCTCTTAGTGGTCGTAAGGGCAAGGCCCCTATCGTGGAGACCGAGTCCCGAGAAGACGTAGGCAAGTGGAAGGCAGTTTGTGCGGAACTGAGGAGTTTGGCCCACGGGATCTCTCGCATGTTCAGTAAGAGTAGTGCCAGTGAACCGTAGGGTGACCCGTGGCTGAACCAGTTCACGAAGCTTCGTCTGCCATCGTTCAAGGGCAAGGTCAGTGCTAAGGAGAGCAAGGCCTAGTTGGAGAAGGTGGTGAAGATACTATAGAGCATGGCGTGCCTAGAGGAGCATTGGGTGCGGTTGGCGACCTACCTGCTGGATGGTGAGGTAGATAGGTGGTGGAAATTTGTGATGTGGTTGAAGTTCCCGGACTCATTCACTGTTAGCATCTAGTGGAAGGATTTCAAGGCGGCCTTCTATGAAAAGTAATTTCCCACTCATGTGAAGGAGTAGTTTCGCCAAGATTTCTAGAGTCTGGAGTAGGGCATGATGTCGGTGCTCGAGTATGAGACTGAATTCGCCTAGTTGGAACGCTTTGCTCCTGCTTATGAGTTTGAGGAGGAGCGGGCATAGAGGTTTATAGACGACTTGAACCCAAGGCTACAGGTGAAGGTGATGGGCTATAAGTGCCAAACT
Source organism: Posidonia australis (assembly GCA_024699735.1). NCBI lineage: Eukaryota > Viridiplantae > Streptophyta > Magnoliopsida > Alismatales > Posidoniaceae > Posidonia > Posidonia australis. The sequence goes on from JAMKQA010012948.1 coordinate 11,739, forward strand.
ACGAAGGACATGGTTGGGATGGCTTATCGCTTCGAGATGGAGCATCAAAAGTTTTTGGAGAGTCGTCCCAAGGAGATGGGTAAGTCTTCTTTTACCTCCTGGTTCTCTTTCTCTAGTCCTCCATGTGCCGGTAGTTTGGGTAGCCCTGAGAAGAAGTAGAAGGCGAGGTCTAGTGTTTCCTCTATGGGCCAGCAAGGCTTTGTTGGGAGTAGCGGAGTTGGCCTTAATCAGACAAGGTCTAGTGCTCCCAGTGGGAACCAGTGCTTCAACTGTGGTCAGGTGGGCCTCATCGCTGCATATTGTCCCCAACCTAGGCAGACCTCAGCTCCTGTGGTGTGCTATAATTGTGGGAAGGTGGGACATATTCAGAGATCTTGTACGGAACCACTTAAGAAGGCAGGAAGCGCACCACAGCAGCCGACTAGGGGACGGGTGTTCACTATTGTAGCTCTAGGCGTTGGGTCTTCGGGAGATGTTGTTGAGGGTAAGGATGAATAGTTGGTTCTGTTGCCCTCTGAGATATGTTGTAATCCCTTTGTAATCTAGACATCTGCCTGATTGAATGGATGTGTGGTGTTGTTTTGTTTGGCCATCAGGTTCTTTTATTGTGGCTGGCTGGATGGCCAAAGTGTTGTTTGACTCAAGGAGTTCTTTGTCATTTATCTCTAAGTCTTTCGCGGCGGAGTTGAGAGAGAGACCAACTAGACTGGCCTTTCATCTCAGCGTAGTAATGCCGCTGGGGGAGCACAGTTTGGCATGGAGGTATCTACGGTTTGTCGACTTGATGCTGAATGGCAGAGAGTTCGACGCTAGCCTGATCGTGATGGACATACGGGAGTACGATGTGATACTCGGCATGGATTGGTTGGCGCAGTAGTCCACTTTGATCGATTGTACTCAGAGGAGAGTTTATTTTGGGTCTCCTAAGGATGGGTCTTTCTTTGTGCAAGGTGGGTGTTAGGATGAGCCTAAGCTTGTCATTTCAGCTATGGAGGTTTATAAGTCTTTCGTCAAGGGTTGTGTGGGGTATGTAGCTAGTATAGTTAGCACCACCTCTCCTGAGTTGAGTGTTCACAACATCGCTGTGGTGTGTGAATATCTCGACGTCTTCCTTGACGATTTGTTTGGTATGCCACCTCATAGGGAAGTAGAGTTCTCGATCGATCTGATCCCCTGTTCTGGTGTTGTGTCGAAGCCTCCTTATCGCATGGCACCAGCGAAATTGTGAGAGCTTAAGACTCAGTTGCAGGACAAGGGGTTTACTAGGCCGAGTGTGTCTCCGTGGGGAGCACCTGTCTTGTTCGTCCACAAGAAGGATAGTTCGTTCTGACTCTGTATAGATTATCGATTGCTGAACCATATTACGGTGAAGAACAAGTATCCCCTGGCCCACATTGATGACCTGTTCAATCAGTTGCCGTCTGCATCGATGTTCTCGAAGATTGATCTGAGGTCGGGGTATCACTAGTTGAGGATACAAGACTCAGACATTCAGAAGACTGCTTTCTGGACTTGGTACATGCATTATGAGTTCACGGTCATATGCCTTTCGGCTTGACTAATGCATCGGTTGCATTCATGGATCTGATGAACAGGATTTTCAGCCATTTTCTAGACCAGTTCGTCGTGGTTTTTGTTGATGACGTGTTGGTCTATTCTCTTGATGTTGAGACTCACACCTTGCACCTGATGGTGGTTTCGGATACTCTTAGGCGTCATCAGCTATACGCCAAATTTTCCAAGTGTGAGTTCTAGCTGAGTGAAGTCATGTTCCTTGGCCATTTGATTTCTAGGGATGGCATCAGAGTGGATCCTGCCATGGTCGAGGCAGTGAGTAGTTGGGAGCGACCTAGGACTGTGTCGGAGATCAGAAGTTTCTTGGGTCTAGAGGGCTATTATAGGAGGTTTATCAGGGATTTCTCCTCCATAGCCACGCCTTTGACAGAGTTGACAAGGAAGGGAGCTGCTTTTGGCTGGGACCAGAATTGTGAGGCGAGTTTCCAAGAGCTGAAGTCTTGTCTGGTTTCTGCCCTTGTGTTGACTCTACCTTCTGGAAGTGGTGGCTTCACTGTGTATAGTGATGCTAGTGGTGTTGGGTTAGGGTGTGTTCTGATGCATCATGGCAATGTTATCGCATATGCTTCGCGCCAGCTAAAGGATTATGAGATGAACTACCCGACCCACGATTTGGTGATGGTTGCTGTAGTGTTCGCTCTCAAGCTCTAGTGACACTATCTCTATGGGGAGCAGTTTGAGGTCTTCACCGATCATCAGAGCTTGAAGTATATCTTCACGCAGAGGGACTTCAACCTGAGGCAGCATTGCTGGGTGGAGTATTTAAAGGACTATGATTTCAGCCATCCTACCATCCCGGCAAGGCCAATGTGGTCGCCGATGCCCTGAGTCAGCATATGCACGTGATGGCGAGCCTGATGGTCAAGGAGTGGACCATATTGAAGGATCTGGTAAGCTATAGGCCGAAGCGGCAAACTCAGGGAATGGTTGGTGCTTGGGTGGCCAATCTATCTATTCGCCCTAAGCTGTTTGAGTTTATTGTCGCCTGCCAGAAGCTGGATCTGTTTGTTTAGGCTATGTTTGAGAAACTAGAGGCTAGTGGAGAGCCTCATTTCTCTGTTGGGGCATATTGAGAGCTTAGATATGATATGCACCTGCATGTGCCCTAGCATGAGGAGGCCAGGCAGATGTTGCTAGATGAAGTGCATCGGTCCAGGTACACCATTCTCCCTGGTAGTACGAAGATGTACCTAGACCTGAGGTAGAAGGTTTGGTGGCCTAGCATGAAGAGAGATGTTGCTGACCATGTGGCGTGGTGTGCTACCTACCAGTTGGTCAAGGCAGAGCACTAGAGACCAGGAGGAACCTTGCAGCCATTGGATATTCCTTTGTGGATGTGGGAGCACATCTCGATGGACTTCGTGACTGGTTGGCCTAGACTTAGAGGAAGAACGACACCGTGTGGGTGACCAAGTTTGCTCACTTCTTGGCCATTCAGGTGAAGCTTCCGATGCACCGCTTGGCAGAGTTGTATGTCTCCAAGGTGGTGAGGCTGCATGGTGTTCCATTGTCCATCGTGTCTGACAAAGACACGAGGTTCACCTCGAGGTTCTGGAGAACTCTGCAGGAGGCCTTTGGCACTATGCTCAACTATAGCACAGCATTTCATCCTCAGTCGAATGGACAAATAGAGAGGACTATCCAGATGTTGGAAGATATGCTAAAAGCATGTGCCTTAGACTTTCAAGGGAGTTGGGAGGACCATTTGTCGATGATTGAGTTTGCCTACAGTAATAGTTATCACTCAATCATCGGGATGGTGCCACACGAAGCTTTGTACGGTAGGCCATGTAGGTCGCTGGTTTGCTGGAGTGAAGTGGGTGAGCATCAGTTGATTGGTCCTGAGCTTGTGTAGCTATACGCGGACATGGTGGATTTGATCCGGAGCAGGTTGTTGGCTGCACAGAGTCCGCAGAAGAGCTATGACGATAGGAGGTGGAGCTCGTTGGAGTTTCTGGTGGGAGACTATGTTCTTGATGGTGTTGCTGACCAAGGGTGTCATGCGGTTCGAGAAGCATGGCAAGTTGAGTCCCCGCTATATTGGTCTATAACAGATCACCCAAAGGATCGATGAAGTTGCTTATCGGTTGGATCTACCACTAGAGATGTCGTCCGTGCATGACGTGTTCCATGTCTCCATGCTATGGAAGTGCCTGACAAACGTTTCTCATGTGATTCCAGTTCAGCTAGAAGGGCTCCAGGAAGATCTGTCCTTTATGGAGGATGCCATCCAGATTGTTGACCACAAGGAGTAGGTGCAACGGAACAAGGTGATTCTACTGGTATTGGTGCGGTGGCGGCATTATGGAGTCGAGGATGCCACGTGGGAACGTGAGGAAGCCATCGTAGCCCAGTACCCGTATCTTTTCCCCTAGTGATTTCAAGGGTGACATCTTCTTTTAAGGTGGTTAGGATGTAACACCCGTAAAATTCATTTTGTAATTATTTACACTTTGTGAATTTTATTCCTGGACAGGTGTTACAGTTCCAAGGCCTGTTGTGTGCTTTTGTGCTTTTGGGCTTAGGCCTCATGGTCCTACTTCTTTTTGCGTGTTCTTGTGAGTGATTGGCACTATGCATTGTGGCACTATGCGTGTGGGGCCCAAGTGTGGGTCCGTGTGGGGCCCACATGCGGCCCACACTCATGGATTGTTGGTTGTGGCTGGTGGCTGGGTGGAGTGGTCGGTGTGCTCGTGCGGTGTGCCGGTGGCTGAGACGTGTAGGTGAGCATGCTCCCAGCTACTACGTGCGTAGGCTTTATAAGCCGCACCGCACACCTCCGCCGTTCATTGCCATCTTCTCTCCATCTCCCCCTCGGGCACGTTTCCCTTCTTCCCAACCTTCTCCTCCCGTCCTCTCCACTCCTCCTTCTCCACCCCCTTCTCCTTTCCCCCTTCTCCTTCCACCTGTCTCCCTTGTTTCCTTTGCATTACGCATAGAGAGAGAGAGAGAGAGATTGAGGGAGAAAAGTGGAGGGTTGCGGCAGCTCGTGGCGATGCGTGGAGCTTGGGTGGAGCGTCCCTGAGGCCATAGGGGGGCTGCGGGCGTGTGTGGTCGTTGGAGTTCGCCAGAGTCGGCCAGAGATCGTTGGTGGTCGTTTCAGGTACGTAACCCAAATTTAATGTGTTGAAATCATGTAAATGGTAGAAATGCCTAGGATGCATGTAATCTAGGCTAAATTTATTGATTTACAATTTTTGAGAATTTATTGTGGCATTTTTGGATATTTATGGCAGTGGTTGTGTTTTTGGTCATTTTGATCCTTCTACCTTTATGATTTTCTTACTTGATGCATGGTGATGGATTTTAGTTTTGTTTGTGGGGATGTGGACTCAAGGGTCAACATCTTATGTTTTATGCAAGATTTCTTGGTGTTTGTTTTGGGGAGCCGATCGGTGGTCCCAATTGGGGTGATTTCCGACTATAGTGTGTTGGGTCATTTTCTAGGATCGCCGAATTCGGCATACCGAGGTGAAAACGGCATACCGAATCAGTTAATTTTGTTATACGAATTTTGTTCAGTATACCGTTTTTCTGTCAGTTTGGTCCTCTAGTCGATTCGTCCTGTCAAATCACCCCGATCGACTGATCTAGAGGATTTCGGCATACCGAAGCCAGAACAGCATGCTAAATCAGTGAATTTCTGCATACCTAACTTGATTTCCGACATGCCGAATCAGGGCCAAATTATGTTTATAAAATGTGTTTCCCGAGGGTTTTCTTGATTGCTATGTTTTGTCCCATTGAGTGGGACTGTGGGGCCATTAGTGGTCATCTCCTGGGACCCCAGATGTGTCATTTTGTCGATGTTTTGGAAGAATTTTCAAAGATATGAAAATGGTTTTGGAAACTGGGTTTCAAGGAAATAGTTGGCCTATTTTGGAAAATGTTTTCTTGGTTTTCTATGTGTGGACCGAGACAGTGTGGGACCGTGTCGTTGGGACCAAAGAATGTGACGACATTCTCAGGTGGTTGGGCACGACTCCTTGGTTGAGGTCGGGGACTAAGATACCTGAGGCTGAGGGGCGTCGGGTCCTGGAGGTATGAGACTCCTTGATTGTCATCCCAAGGCTGGGGTTGTGGTCCGCGGGTTGAGGTGTCTTATGGCATGAAGGGGAGGTATGATACTCCTACTATCACTGTGAGCACTGAGGCTCAGGTGTCATCGGTTATGGAGTTATGACGCTCCCTCCTGAGCACCGTGTGTGGAGGACACCGTGTGGAGGCAGACATTGTGGTGGCTAGTGCGGGTGGGACACGTGCCCCGTAGCTGGTAGCGACCTGTGAGACAGGACATCCTTCCCAGGGAGGGATTGGCTTTTGAGGGTTCTCCAGAGAGGGAGAATTGTGGGACAGTGAACGCTCCTACACAGGGTGGCCATCGTCGTGGCAATGCAGAATGCTAGGGTCGCTCCTTAGTGGACTGCGTGTAGCCAGAGTTACGTTGCCTGGTATCGCGCTTCCCGACTCACTATGTGTGGTTTTAGCCATTGAGGGCCTTTGCTTGTGGTTTTGGGCTAGTAGAGCCTAGCCTTGATTGTGATTTTGGCCGATGTGGGCCTATTTTATGAGGTTTTGAGAAAATGGTTTGCGAAAAGAATTTAAAAGAAAATTGATTATAGTTTTGCTTTATGTGGTTTTCCTTGGGGTGCGTACTTGGTGACTTTTGTCACTCATACGTTTTTCCTCGTGTTTTTGGTTTGCAAGTGCAGGCATGTAGAGTGTTAGTGTGGTGCACATAGTCTAGAGTCTCCTAACCGTGCACAGAGGTTCCTGGTAGTTAGATATTTACTGTTTGTCTTTAATTTTCCCGTAATTAAATTTGTTTTAAATTATTGTGGAAAATTTGGGGCGTGACAACTTCAATGCATATTCGGGATTTATGTGGCTTCCTTGGATTTGGTTCTTTTGGTTACTATGTAGTCCGGGCGTTTTTTTGTCCGTGTGTGGGTTTTCATGCTACTACAGACATGATTTACATTAGTCTAGATATTCTTCTTTCTAATCGATTAGGGTTACGACGAGTTTGCGATTAGTTTCATTATTCTTTTTTGTGCTCTGTTGGACACTTCCCTCTGGTTTTGGTCTCGTATTTAGTACTCAGGAAGGCTATGGATTCTTATTCAAGGGCTGAGGCTCTATATAGAGAGGCTTCTTTTGTTCACTAGGGCTTTAGTTTTTTAGTGGGTTCTCATGGAGGACCCAGGGGGGCCTTTTCCTCTCGAATGGATGGGGGGTCCTTTGCTGATACCTTGCAAGGTCTGTCTCAGGAGGATGATATCCATATGAGGGAGCCTACTACAAAATTTGGTAAGCCTACTATCATTCTAAGTCCAATAGAGGTGGCTCGCCTTTCACACCTGTAGACACCCCGATTTTGAGGTAACCCGGAGATGAGTATCCTCATGTTGCTTTGGATGTGATCAGCCTTTAAACCAAGCCCCAAACCTATTAGCAAGCCAAAGTCCAGAATTATGTGAGCTGGGTTGGCGCACCAACCAGGCGCACCTCACAGGTGCACCTCGTAGGCGCACCTTCCAAGCGCATATCACTGGCTCACCAAGTAGGCGCACATCACTAGCTCACCAATCTGGCGCCCAGCTACGGCTGCTGACCTTCCATCTTACGGGCTGTTACCCTTGAAAACGAATGTGCAAACGAATATTCGAGGCTGTTCGTTTGCAAGACCCTTTGTTTCTCATGAGTAACCTCTCTTTGGATCCCTATAAAAGGACATCCATAGTAGCCATTCCAAGACACCTTTTTTGGGAGAAAATTCTGGTGCTGAAATCTGAGAAAAGAGATCTACACTAAATCAAGTTTTTGCAGGAGTTTCTCCTTCCACCCAACAACCAATATTTGTGTTCTGGAGCTCTTCTACGTGTCCTAGAACATCCTTGATCCTTCCAAAGCAACAAGGATCATCTTATTTCTTGTATTTCAAGAAGGAAACATCATAAGAGGTAGGCTTTCTATCACCTCCTTTTCCTTTAAATGTCATTTCTTAAAATGTGATAGAACATGCTTTCAAATTCGTAATATATGATGTTTTTCTGCTGTATGATTCATGAAATCTATGTTTAACATGTTTGCTAGTCTCATGCTAAATAATCTCCATGTTATCTTCTTTTTATCTAGCATAAGCTTGCATGTTATTATCCTTTATCATTTTCTCTTTGCATAATATGTTGTCATGCACCCATATGCTCTCATATACTTTCATATGCCATGATACACGTATCCATGTTTTTAGCATGTTACATGTTTCTATTCATGCATGAACCCATTAACATGCTTCATTTTTAATGCATGATTTATATGATGTTTCTTGTTCCAATGCACTCACATCATGTTTCCAGCATTTAGCCATGACATCTGCATCGTACCGTTTGCATATATCAATGTAGCCTCTGTTCAGTTCTAGGTTGGGTTTTGGATCAGTAACAGTCTGAACCAGAACTGCCTAGGGCGCACCAATTTGGCACACCATCTATGCGCACCAGACTAGCGCACCTAACCAGAGCACCAGTCTGGCGCATGCCTCTGCTGCACAGACTGGTCAGAGGGCTCTTTTTGCACGTTTTCATGGTTTTCTTCAGATGATTTCCACTGCGATTCTTGTCTTTAATGATTCTCTGATAATCCATTAGTTTGCCCAATCGCTTTGCTATGGATTTCAACTATTTTCCTGACTTGCTTGATCAGTCCATTTGGACTCTGGTAGGCTGTATTCTGCACGCTTTATCCTACGGAAAGCTTGTGCTTTAGCCTATAATCCAAAGGCTGGGATGATTTTGTTTTCATCATTTTAGTTGCATTTAGGGTAACTCTGTGTGAGGCTATTAGCCCTTGAACACAGGGTTCACCAACTCTTGCATATGCATGATTCGGTTTCCTCGAGTCTTTACGCTTTCCCGATTGCATTTTCAGAGATTTCATGCTTTCCTGAATGCATCTTTCTGAGATTTGACATGGCATATTTGCCCTATTTTAACTCTGCACTATTCTGGCCCACCTAGGCGCACATAGGTGGCGCACCAGATTGACTCACCAATCTAGCGCACCAAACCAGCACACTATCCTGTTTTGGCATACAACATGCTTTCTTATGATCTTTGTCATGCTTTCTCGACTAGTTTTCTTCTAGATTTTCCTTGGTTTTTCCCCTGGATTTACTAGGAAGGCACACTTCGCATCTTTTGATGTTTTATTTCTTTACTTGCATTTGCATTTGCATATAGAGCGATGATGATAAATCACTCCAAATGACATAACCTTGATTATGCTTATGCAATATCTTTGCATTACACTAGACCCGGGATAAAGAGTGATATTTCTGAGCAAAGGACACACCCCACACATCATGCACCTATTAGCATAAGGCACTAAGCATGGCATGGCATATCGCCCTCGGGCGTATAGCAAGAGGGTGAAAAGCCAACATTTCATTGGAGAAATCATAGAAGACCGATTTTATCGAGCGTGCGAGGGTGCCTAACACCTTCCTCGTGCATAACAGGGATCCTTACCCACCTCTTTTTGGTTTTCGCAAACTTGTCCTTATTGTTTTTGCATGATTTTTCATGTCTATGGTTTTCCTCGTCTTCCATAATAGACTAGGTGGCGACTCCTGCATTTTACATTTGTTTTGTTTTTTCGACATGATTTTGCCGACGATTTCGCATTCTTTTTGCGATCCTCCTCGCCAGCATGGTTACAACACCCATATAAAACGATATTGATTTTCAAATTCTTCTCAACACATCTATTGGTCATGGATGTGCAACGTGCTCTGTCCAACTATCACGTGAGAGGCTTGGTGGAAATTAATTTCATTGATCTGAGACATCTTTTGGTAAGATTTAACCTCGAATCTGATTTCCTCAAGATTTATACTAGGGATAAGTGGTTTATGAAGGGGCAGAGATTGAAGGTGTTCCAGTGGACACCATGGTTCCATCCTAGGGATGAAAATAATGTAGCCCCAGTGTGGATTTCTCTTGGTGCATTGCCTCAATATTATTACAAACTGGGTTTCATTAAATTTGTGGCAAAACTATATGGTCCCTTGTTATGTATTGTAGCTGCTACTACTGCTAAGTCGACTGTTGTTTGTGCTAGATTTTGTGTAGACATTATTGAGAGAGTATCCCACAGAGGTTTATGTTGGTAAAGAATATAATGGAGAGTTCTAGCCAGTTACTTTGGAAAGTAGGCCTATGTTTTGTAAGTTTTGTAAGAAGAGGGGTCATACAACAAAGACATGTGGGAGAAACCAGGACAAAACGAAGGTTGTGGTCAAGAATAAAGGGAATTTGAAATCTAATATGGAAGTTGAAAAGCAACATAGTAATGTGAAGAAGAAGAAGGCTAAGAAGATATGGAAGCCTACTGGGAATTTGTAACATACAGAGGATATATGGGCTGTTAAGAATCACATAGCAAAACAAACATTCTCATGGGATGATGACCTTGAGATACATGAGATGCTGAAGGTGGCTTTTCATGAAGACGATGAGGATGCTTCCTGTTGCGATGCTTAGTTCCCATGGTTGGACATATATATGGCTATGGAGGATGAGATGCTAGTTAAAGAGGGATATGATGGTGATTCCAACTTTGTGGGAACTAATAACCAGGTAGTTTTACCGGGGAGAGAGGTAAATAATAATCAAGAATCAGGTGTGATGCAAGATGTATTAGTGCTAGAGGAGGTTGAGATAGTGGAAAGTTCGCTTAGGGGGAATGGAGATAACATGAAGGGTCATCTCTCTAATGGTAAGCTAGCTGGGAAAATGTAATGTCTCGCATTTTCCACAATCATTTCTCATCTGCCCACCGTGGCATGCATTCCTGTTTCAGAAGCCAGCCATGGTGGGCAGATGTGTCAAATGGCAGGTGGTGTTATCACAATACGATATCACCTTTGTCACGCAAAAGTCCATGAAGGGACAGGCCATGCCAGACCACTTAGCCGACTTGCCTTTGCCAGAATACCAGCCCTTGCAGACGCAGTTCCCAGACGAGGATATCTTATTTGCAATGGGCGATGATGAGCTAGAGGGGCCCCAGAATGAGTAGTAGTGGTGTTTATACTTTGATGGTGCAGTAAACAGGCGAGGAAGAGGCATTGGTGCAGTCCTGGCCACATCACAGGGACAGCTTATGCCTTTCACAAGGAAACTAACATTCGAATGCACCAACAATGAAGCTGAGTACGAGGCCTGCATATTGGGGCTGCAAATAGCAAAGGACCAAGGCGTCCGAGAACTCCATGTGTACGGCGATGCCATGCTGGTGATTTCCCAAGTCAACGGTGACTGGAGGACAAAAGATTGGAAGCTCATATTATATCATGAACATTTGCTGAAGATGACTGAAGGATTTGAAGACGTCAAGTTCTCCTTCATGAAACGAGCTAAAAACGCATATGCCGACACCCTGGCAACTTTGGCATCATGGTTGTCATTCCCAGAGGCGCAGGCCATAGACATTTCAGTCACCTGGATCGAGCAACCAGCGCACTGCATGTATATCCAGGAGGTGCCATCATCTGCTGAGCTACCCTGGTACAGTGATATCAAAGCCTTTCTGGAGTCTGGAAATTTCCCTCCTGACATTTCTGCATTGGACAAAAAGACCTTGACCCGGTTAGCATCCAAATATGTGCTCGGGGCCGGGCAACTGTACAGAAGGTCTTACAATAAGATGCTTCTTAGATGCGTGGACAAGAAGGAAGCAGACATGTTGATGTTAAAAGTCCATGTAGGCACCTGCGGGCCACACATGAACGGAGTCCTACTAGCCAAGAAGATCATGTTGCAGGGGTACTTTTGGTCTACCATGGAGATGGACTGCTGCCAATTTGTCAAGAGATGCCATAACTGTCAGATACATGGCAATTTTATACACGCTCCCCCACAGCAGTTGCACAATATGTCATCACCTTGGCCTTTCTCAGCTTGGGGAATTGATGTCATTGGGGCTATTCATCCTGCACCATCTAATGGGCACCGTTATATTCTGGTAGCCATCGATTATTTCACCAAGTGGGTCGAGGCAGCATCATTCAAGACAGTTACAAAAGCCATCATAAGGAGATATTTATCAAAAACAATATTGTCGCCATATATGGGGTTCCTTTCGCTATTATTTCAGACAATGGTACCAACTTTATAGCGAAAAGGGTTGAGGAATTTCTCCAGAGTTGCAAAATCCGACATCACAGGTCCTCCCCCTATCGACCCTAGATGAATGGAGCGGTGGAGTCAGCCAACAAGAATTTAGTGAAGATTCTGAAGAAGATGGCCGAAACTCACATTGGCACGAGCAGCTGCCTTATGCACTTTGGGCATATAGAACCTCCATCCGCACATCCACCAGAGCCACGCCTTATTCATTGGTGTATGGCATGGAGGCAGTTCTTCCCTTTGAGGTAGAGATTCCATCACTGAGGATCTTGATGGAGGTAGAGCTGGTGGAAGCTGAATGGATACAAGACCGCAATGTTCAGCTTGATTTAATCGATGAGCATAGATTGCAAGCCCTCCACCATGCCCAGTGCTACCAGAAAAGAATGGCCCGAGCATATCAGAAGAAGGTCTGCCCCAGAAGCTTTGAACCAGGGGACCTGGTCTTGCGTGCTATTCACTTGCCGGATATGCGGGGAAAATTCAGGCCCAACTGGCATGGACCCTTTGTGGTAAAAGAAGCCCTATCCGGAGGTGCCGTCCTGCTCGAAGATATGGACCAAAGGAAGCCAGTGGAACCTATCAACGCTTCCTATTTATAGAAGTATTATCAGTAACTCCTCATCCTGCGCTATAAGCCACGCCTTGCATCATGTCTTGCATATTTTTATTTTATTGCATATCATCATTTGCCTAATGAGGAAATTGGGAGCCTGCCTGCGAGATGTGTCCAGTCCTCCCCATGTGCTACTACCCTAGGAGCTTAGGGTGTGAGGGAGTGATTTCAGATTTATGGACGAAGTGAACAAGTTTCCCT
>JAMKQA010012949.1:0-20193 GCA_024699735.1 Posidonia australis
TTCGCTTTTAAAGCATGTTTTTTCCAAGTTTTACAAAGGATTTTGCACTGCATACCTTTTCCAAGATGCATTCTTTTGTGATTTGGCTTTGCATAGTTCTCTGTTTTCACTCAGCACATCTTCCTGGCCCACCTAGGCGCACATAGGTGGCACACCAGACTAGCACACCAAACAGGCACATTAGCCTATTTTTAGCAGCACACAGCAGGTTTTCTATGGTTTTAACATGCTTTTCCCGACTCGATTTGCTTCTCGGTTTTCTTTGGCTTTCTTCCATGATGTATTAGGAAGGCACAACTCTGTTTTCAACTATTTTCCATGCATTTTAGTTTGCATCAGGCATATAGCAACGCAAGGATGAAAACTCACTCGAGATTTTAGATCTTTGATCTTATTATGCAATATTCTTGCATCAATACTAGTCCCACAATACGAGTGATACTTCTGAGCACTAGGACACACCCGTACACATCATGCACCCATATTTTGGACACCACATGCATTAGCATGGCATGGCATATCGCCCTTGGGCGTATAGTAAAGGCTGAAAAGCCGACATTTCATAAGCAAAAGAGAAACCAATAGAAGGCCGATTTATCGGGCGTACGAGGGTGCCTAACACCTTCCTCGTACGTAATAGGGATCCTTACCCATATTTATGGTTTATGAAGACCCTTTCCCTTGTTTTTGCATGCCTTTCATGTTTTATATGGTTTTCCTCGTCTTCCATTTTAATAGATTAGGTGGCGACTCCTGCATTTGCATATATTTTATTTTTGCGTAATTTTGTCGACTTTGGCATATTGTTTATTTTTGTCATTCTTGCCGGCATGGTTACACTGGGTCAACCGTTTCGAGCCTGTCAATTACATTCCGGCTCTCGAGCGTGTCAATTACCTGACCGTTCATGGCAATCCCCTTCGGATGATCAAAAACGTATGTCGCAAATGGGGATACAAGAAGGGGACACCACTCGGGCGACACAGCCAAGGAATCTCCGAGCCCATCCAAGCAGAGGAGAGGCGACAGTTCGAAGGTCTGGGATACGAGTGGCAGTCGCACAAAGACAGATATTCGTGCACAAGCAAGTACAAGAAGATTTTTATTCCGTTGGACCTCAGCAATTTTGTCAATGTAGGGATACTCATTCCCAATCAGAGCCAGGCCACTACTGAGAGGAACTGACACCAAATGGTGCAGCCACAGTCTCAACCGATGGTAGGCACTTTGACGACATCAGCCATCGCCCCAACAGCGAGCCCCACAGTGATAGTCCGGCAAGCAATGGCATCAGTAGATCCATTAGTGCAATCAGTTAGTTTTGGGCATTGTTTACAGCGGTCTCAGATTCAACCAGTAGAGGACCATAACTCAGATGAGGTAGTGGCAGAACAGAGTGTTGTCCAGTATTCTGATTGCATCACGGCAGAAGATGAGACAATTGGCAGGGTAGCTCAATCGAGTGAGCAAGTCAGTGACTTAGAGCTTCTGTTCCAAGAGCAGTTGTCAGTGTTGGCTAAAGACACAGTAGAGCATCAGAGGCCAAGGAAAGGAAAGTCATGAGCCTCAGAGTCAATGCCAACAATCCCCCACCAGCAGTCGAACCACTCATCCATCATGCTCTTAGCTGAATCACAACTAGAATCCACTAAACCATTAAAGTTAATGTCTTTGGAGCCGGGAGGTGTGTCTAGATGGTATATGCAGATGAAGTTTAAGGTGAGGGTCAAAAAAAAAAAGACCCTGAGCTCAGGAGGCATCACTCCTATCAGTCAGCAGCAGGACTACCACCAGTCAATAGAACCATTTGTACATACTACAAAAAATCTAGAAAACCCAAAAAATTAGAAAACCAAAAAATAGTATCAGGAGCTGATGAAACAGAGCAACCCGGCCAATCAGTAGAGCCTATTATTAAAGAGCCAGAAGTCACACAGTGCAAATATAAGAACACCAAAGTCAGTGTGACCATTATAAAGAATCATCAGGGACAGAAATCAGAGCACATCCTCTCCTTTTATGTCACCGACCCATCCTTCAAAGAGAAAATTATATCAGAGCTCATCGCTTATGAGGAGGAGGAGGAGGACATGGTGAAGACAGTGTGACCCCCAAATTCTTGCTCTATGATAATGATCCAGATCAGCCAAATATGCATGTCGAGGAAGAAACTGAATGGGTCAACATCGGCACAGCAAATTATGTCAAGGAGGTACTCATCAGTGCTAGACTATCTCCACAAGCCAGGGCAGAGTTCATAGCATTTCTGAAGGAATACACAGATGTTTTTACCTGGAGTTACGACGACATGGTCGGCCTAAACGTCGAAGTGGTGGTACACAAGCTACCCCTAAAGCCTAACGAGAGGCCCGTCAAGCAAAAACTTAGGAGATGGCGACCTCAATGGATCTTGAAACTCAAGGAGGAAATCATGAAGCAGCACAAGGTGAACTTCCTCAAAGTAGTGTTGTACCCAGAATGGTTAGCAAATATTGTCCCAGTGCCAAAGAAAGATAGGAAGGTCCGCATGTGCATCTACTACAGAGACCTCAACAAGGCGAGCCCTAAAGACGATTTCCCACTTCCTCACATAGATGTCTTGGTGGACAACACAGGTGGACACAAGATGTTATCATTCATGGATGGTTTCTCATGGTACAACTAGATCAAAATGGCAGAGGAGGATATGGAGAAGTCATCCTTCATCACCCCCTGTGGAGTTTTCTGCTATCGTGTGATGCCATTTGGGCTCAAGAATGTGGGTACAACTTATCAAAGGGCAATGACTGCACTTTTCCATGACCTCATGCATTAGGAATTAGAGGTCTATGTAGATGATATGATTGCCAAGTCCAAAGAGCCCGAGGAGCACCTGGTCTGTTTGAGAAAGTTGTTTGATCGCCTTAGAAAGTACAAGCTCCATCTTAACCCCAACAAATGCATATTCAGGGTGTCTTCTGGCAAACTTCTGAGATACATTGTCAGTCAAAGGGGAATCGAGGTCGACCCTAGCAAAGCAAGAGCCATCATCGATATGCCTCCGCCTACACCTGAGAAGGAAGTTCGGAGCTTATTGGGCCAATTACAGTATATCAGTCGGTTCATCGCACAGCTTACTCCTATTTGTGAGCCTATCGTCAAGCTATTAAGAAAGAATGCATAGATACACTGGAATAAGGAATGTGAAGCCGCATTCAACAAAATCAAACAGCTCCTTACAAAACCTCTTGTCCAGGTTCCACCCATACTAGGGCGACCTCTATTGCTATATCTCTCCACCACCCAACACTCCATGGGCACAGTCCTTGGGAAACACGATAAGATAGGATGTAGGGAGAGAGTCATCTACTACCTGAGCAAGAAGTTCAACGATTGCAAAGTCAGGTACAGTCCTATCGAGAACATCTGCTTATCCCTTGTCTAGGCCACCCAACGCCTCAGGCACTATATGATGGCATATCCGGTCCTTCTCCTATGCCGACATGATCCCATGAAGTACTTGTTTCAAAAGCCAGCATTAGTGGGGTGATGCGTGAAATGGCAGGTGATGTTGTCCCAGTACGACATTACATTTCTCACACAAAAATCAATGAAGGTGCAAGTAGTAACGAACCACCTAACTGACCTACCATTGTCAGAGTACGAGCCGTTGCAGACGTTGTTCCCAGATGAAGACATCCTATTCGCCATGGGAGATGCAGACTATGAGGAGCCAAAAGACAGGTCTCGGTGGCACCTATACTTTGATGGAGCATTCAACAAGAGCGGTAGAGGAATCAACGCGGTATTGTCGACACCACATGGACAGATGACCCGCTTCTCTAGAAAGCTCACTTTCGAGTGCACTAACAACGAAGCCGAGTATGAGGCGTGCATCATGGGACTGCAAATCACATTGGAACATGGCACACGGAAGCTACAGCTGCACAGGGATGCCATGTTAGTCATATCCCAGATCAACGACGAGTGAAAAACCAAGGATCCTAAGTTCATGCCATATCACGAATATCTCTTACAGCTCATCAAGGAGTTAGAAGAAGTGCGCTTTTCCTTCATGAGTAGAGCCAAAAACTCCTATGCAGATGCACTAGCAATCCTCGCCTCCTGGCTCTCAATACCTGAAGAGCGCACAGTCGATGTTTTGGTCACCTGAGTAGTGCAACCCGTCCATTGCATGAGCATAGAGGAGGCAGACCCATCAGCAGAGCTTCCCTAGTATCATGATATCAAGACCTTTCTAGAATAAGGCGATCTCCCAATCGACACATCAGCAGCAGATAAGAAGACCATGTTGCGCCTGGCGTCAAGGTACATGTTGGGCGGAGGACATCGGTACAAAGGATCATATAACCAGATGCTCTTGCGGTGTGTCGACCAGAAAGTGGCTGACACCTTGATGCTTCAAATCCACGCCAAAACATGCAGCCCCCACACGAATGGAATATTGCTAGCCAAGAAGATCATATTGCAAGGCTACTTTTGGTCAACTATGGAGGCAGATTGCTGTCGTTTCGTGCGTAAATGCCACAACTGTCAGATCCATGGGAACTTCATACATGCTCTCCCTCAGCAACTGCACAGCACGTCTTCACCGTGGCCATTCTCTACTTGGGGAATAGACGTCATTGGAGCCATCCATCCAGCGTCATCCAATGGCCATAGCTACATTCTGGTGGCCATAGACTACTTTATCAAATGGGTAGAAGCGGCCTCTTACAAAACCGTCACAGTTGTGGCCACAAAAAAGTTCATCAAGCACAATATCATAGCCCGGTACGGGGTGCCACACTCCATTATCTCAGACAATGGCAAGAATTTCATAGCTTAGAGATTGGAGGATTATCTGCAGAGCCTTAGGATCAAACATCACAGATCTTCCGCATACCGCCCATAGATGAACGGTGCCATGGAGTCAGCAAATAAGAACTTAATCAAGATTCTGAAAAAGACCACCGAGACACATAAGGATTGGCACCAAAAGCTCCCCTATGCGCTATGGGCCTACAAAACTTTGGTTCAGGCCTCAATAGGAATGACACCTTACTCATTGGTGTATGGCATGGAGGCAGTCCTACCAGTTGAGGTAGAAATCCTATCACTCAAAATCTTGAGGGAGGCTGAGATAGAAGAAGCCGGATGGGTTGAAGACAGATACATCCAACTGAACTTGGTCGACGAGCGTAGACTGCAGGTCATGTACAATGGCCACTGTTACCAAATGAGAATGGCCAGATCATATCAGAAAAGAGTCCGACCTAGGAGCTTCACACCTGACAATCTAGTCCTACGAGCCATACATCTCCCTGACAGTTGAGACAAATTCCAACCTAATTGGCATGGTCATTACATCATCAAGTAAGTCTATTTGGGAGGCGCAGCAATTCTCGAAGAAATGGACAATGTCGAGCTACCTGAGCCAATCAACACCTGTTATCTAAAGAAATACTACCAATGAGCAGAAGGCGTGTGTCCTCGCCTTGCAAAGTATCCTTTCGCACATCATGCATCACCCATCGCTTCATCATGTATATTTCTAAAATAAAAGGCAATCCAAGTGCATCTAATTCATAGCATTTGATCTTTACTTTCACGCACATCAGTAACTTAAGCACATCAATAACTTAAGCACGTCAATAACTGCATGCATCTATGCATAAAAGCATCAACATCACATCCCGATGATGAGAATCAGAATAGCTAGCCTGCTTGAGAAGGGTCTATACCTCTTCAGTTGATACTATCTAGACATTCTAGCGAGCGAGGGAGCCACCACCCAACCATGGTTAAGCGAAATGCCCAAACTCCCATAGGGACATACACCTCCAGAGGGAGATAAAATGTTAGGAGCGAGCATGAGTGTGAGCCAAAATAGAAAAATAGACATATCCACAATGGCAAAAAAGAAATAAGAAGACAAAAGCTAGCCCTAACAGAGAGAAGCAAGTAGGCCAACTTTATCCCTATCACTTACTTTGGGGAGGAGTCGAAGCAAGCATCCCAAAGATCCAATCGACCAAAGGGACTAGCCACCCCTTGCATACAATTCCAGCAGCCCCCTCCAAATCCAGATGCCTATTACCCCCAAGCAAGGGTTAGAGCGAGCCTACAAGCCTAAGAGGGCGAAAAGAAATAAGTCAAAAGTCGAAAAAGTAGGCCTAAGTCCCTGAGAGTTTGGCACGGAGCCTAACCTACTAAATCATCCATCCCAGAGAGCCACCAACAGCCTAAAAGTCTAGGTAGTGTCTTATGAACCGAGGTCTGCTCCTCTTCTCATAGTAGGCATGATTAGCATTCCAAATTCTGAGGGATGATACAACATAACACTATCATTCTTGCATGCATTATTGCTTGTCCACTTTGCAAGGTCTCGCTAGGTCTCAAACCAGTGGCATGTCAGCTGCTCTTCGACCAACGACCTGGCAAAGGATACCGTACACCAGGGGCATGTCAGTTTCCATTGTGGTGATAACCTTCCCCACCAACCAGGGGCATGTCAAATGCCCTGTTGGTTGACCCTTCTTAGGATATTATCTTCGTCCAGAACATGTTGTCTCCTCCATAGCCCGAATGCAGAAACGAGGACAACAATAACCATGAGCCTCTGAGATCAGAGCAAAGTCAGAATATCTGTACTCCCCTAATTAGCAAGCGAGAGCACAGTCGACAGTCTAGTACCAAAGTCAAACTCCCAAGAAGTCAGCCAGTGACACAACAGTGAACCTAGGGAGATGTCAGAAATCATCCAACTAGTCCATCTTATTTAAGGAGGAAACAATGCCCTCGTTAAGTCCTTATCAGGCCAAGCACCTTGCGTTAGTGTAGAATCCGAGCAATGATTTATCCAGATCAACCATCATCATCCTACAGTACCAATAGTATCAAGTGAACAGGCAAAGTAGTCACACAACGAAGCAAGCGAGCTACAGACAAGAACAAATCTCCTGGCTAGCAAGCAAGTTACCAAAGCCTTCATCCCTTTCCTTGTGATTCCTCTACATCTGGAGGAGATCCGAGTCGCTGATTCCTGGTCCCCCAGGAATAGCCTTTATCCTTTTCTCGTGACTCCTTTAAGTCCAGAGGAGATCCGGGTCGCTGATTCTTAGTCCCCTAGGAACAACCTTTATCCTTCTCTCGCGATTCCTCTAAGTCCGGAGGAGATCCGAGTCATTGATTCCTGGTCCCCTAGGAACAGCCTTTATCCTTTTCTCTCAACTCGTTTAAGTCCAATGGAGATCTGAGTCGTTGATTCCTGATCCCCTAGGAATATCCTTTATCCTTCTCTTGAGACTCCTCTAAGTCCAAAGGTGATCTGAGTCACTGATTCCTAGTCCCCTAAGAATAGCCTTTATCCCTTTTCTCGTGACTCCTATAAGTCTAGAGGAGATCCGAGTCGTTGATTCTTGGTCCCCCCAGGAATAGCCTTTATCTCCTTTCTCGCGACTCCTTTAAGTCTGGAGGAGATTCGAGTCACTGATTCCTAGTCCCCCAAGAACAGCCTTTATCCTTTTTCTCGTGACTCCTCTAAGTTTGGAGGACATCCGAGTCGCTAATTCCTTGTCCCCCAGGAACAACCTTTATCCTTTTCTTGAAACTCCTCTAAGTCCGAAGGAGATTCGAGTCGTTGATTCCTGGTCCTCCAAGAACAACCTTTATCCATTCTTGAGACTCCTCTAAGTCTAGAGGAGAACCGAGTCGCTGATTCCTGGTCCCCCAAGAACAACCTTTATCCCTTCTCGTGACTCCTTTAAGACCGAAGGAGATCCGACTCGCTGATTCCTTGTCCCCCCAGGAATAGCCGTTATCCTTTTCTCGCTACTCCTTTAAGTCCAAAGGAGATCTGAGTCGCTGACTCCTAGTGCCCCAAGAACAGCCTTCATCCTTTTCTCGCGACTCCTCTAAGTCCGAAGGAGATTCGAGTTGTTGATTCCTGATCCCCCAGGAATAGCCTTTATCCTTTTCTCGCGACTCTTCTAAGTCTGGAGGAGATCCGAGTCACTGATTCCTGGTCCCCCAGGAACAACCTTTATCCTTTTCTCACAACTCCTCTAAGTCCAGAGGAGAACCGAGTCACTGATTCCTGGTCCTCTAGGAACAACCTTTATCCTTTTTCGTGACTCCTCTAAGTCTGGAGGAGATCCAAGTCGCTGATTCCTAATCCCTCAGGAACAGCCTTTATCCTTTTCTCGAGACTCCTCTAAATCCCGAGGAGATCTGAGTCACTGATTCTTGGTCCCCCAAGAACAGCCTTTATCCTTTCTCGCGACTCCTTTAAGTCTAGAGGAGATCCGAGTCGCTGATTCCTGGTCGCCCCAAGAACAACCTTTATCCCTTTTCTCATGACTCCTCTAAATCTGGAGGAGAACCGAGTCACTGATTCATGGTCCTCCAAGAACAGCCTTTATCCTTTTCTCTTGACTCCTCTAAGTTGTGAGGAGATCCGAGTCGCTGGTTCCTTGTGTCTTAGGACCAGCATTTATCTGCTTCTCATGACTATTCTAAGTCTGGAGGAGATCTGAGTCGTTGTTTCCTTGTATCCTATGAACAACTCCTATCCCTTTCCCTCACGACTCCTCTAAGACCAGAGGAGGTCCAACCTCTTGGTTTCTTGTATCCAAGAACCAACCCCTCAGGAGTGGGCGATAGCCCTAACTGTTAACTCACTATTGGGCTTATAGCCCTAACTATCTGGTGATGAGTCCATCAACTCATCATAGGGTTGTAACTCTAGCTATCCGGTTGGTAGGTCCATCAACTTATCATGCTTTGACTCTTAGTTTGCAAGTTTGGTAGTTTTACTTAATGTCCCTTTTCTCAGGTTGATAGCCCTAACTATCCAGTTGATAATCGTCATATTGTCAGGAGGGGGCTGATACCCCAAACTATCAGGTTGACATCCATCATTAGTCTATCCTTTGTCGGCAAGTCTGGTGTCTTGCCATGCATCCCCCTAGGCCGGGAGGCCCGTCATTTGCCGAGCTTCCCTCTGTTGTGCGACGAGCCCGATAGTCTTGTCCAGGCATCCCTCGGCACGAGTCAGAAAATCACTCACGCTCCCTTCCGAGAGCTAAGCTACCCGCTCATTATTAGCATCGCCCTCATGCATTACCCAGCATCAGGGTCATCCTTTGCATCAGCATCATGCATGGGCCACGAGTCATGACTTTTCAGTGCATTCGTCGAATAAGTGGCTCACGGCCCCACAACAAATACCACTCTCTACGGACTCAGGTCGGGTGTCTTATCAACCCTGAGCATCGGTCTCGATTCCCTCGACCTCGCTCAAGGAGAGGCATCTGTAGACACTACAATTTTGAAGTCACTTGGCAGCAGGCTCCTCTGTATGACGCTCTGGTTGCGACAACCAAAACCCCAGCCCACTTAAGCCCACACAAGTCCATTCAGGCCCACACTAGTCCACTCTGACCTAATTAAAATTAAATCAAACAAAACACATTTAAAATATTTAAAATCCAATTAATCAAACAAAAATCCTAATTCAAGTCCAAATTAAATAAAATCCACTTAAAATCCAATTAATCAAACAAAAACCCTAATTCAAGTCCAAATTAAATAAAATCCACTTAAAATCCAATTAATACAACAAAAACCCTAATTCAAGTCAAAATTAAGTAAAATCCACTTAAAACCCAATTAATTAAGTGAAAACCCTAATTAAAGTCAAAATCAATTAAAATCATTTAAAACTCTAATTAATTGAACCAAGAACCCTATTTAAAATCCAAAAACCCTAAATTAAAATTCAAAATCCTGATTAAAACACAAAAACCCTAATTAAACTCAAATTTATAATTAATTAAATCCAAAACCCTAATTAAAACACAAAAAAACAAAATTAAATCCAAAACCCAAAGTTAAAATCCAAAACCCTAATTAAACCAAAAACCCGAAAAAAACTCTAATTAAATCCAAAATCCTAATTAAAAAGCAAAACCCTAAAATTAAAATAATTAAAACCTTAAAAACCTAAAATAGTTAAAACTTAATTTTAAAAAACCCAATTAGTTAAACCCTAAGTCACAAAATTAAAAATCAAATTTAAATCCAAACCCTAAAATAATCAAAATTCTAAAAACCTTTAAGTAGTTAAAACCCTAAAAAAACCTAATTTAAAAACCAACTAATCACAAAATCAGGAATTAAATTAAAATAACAAAACCAAATTTAAAACTTAAAATCAAAACCCTAAAAACCCTAAAATATCCAAAACAAAAACCCCAAAACCCTAACCCCATTCGCAGGCCCAATAAGCCCAATACCCCATTTAAACTCTCAATCAAAAATCATATAAAACATCCAAAAATAATTCCGACGATCCCTGATTTTTTCTTCGAGAACTCCGGTGACGTCCCGCGAACCTCGGAGCGAATCTTAGAGCCCCAAGATCTCCGGTCAACCTCCTCCAGCACACGCCCGATCCAACAGTGCTCATCCGCTAGAGGGAGGAGGAATGAGGACTCTGGAAAGCCTCGTCGGAGTATAAAACCCCTACCGCTGACTAACTAGAGACCCATCTTCATCCATCGGCTTCCATCCGCTTCTAGCCTTCTCCAAGCAAGCACTAAGTCCACCCTAGAGACCCAGCATCCAGCCTTATTTTCCAGAGCCATCAGCGCCCCCCCCCCCACCCACCCAGCCTTTTGTAGCCCAGAAGCCTCCAGCCAGAGCGACGTCGAAGCACCACCACCATTGAGCATCGCCGGGAGACAGCACCACCAATCAGGTATTCTTCTCCCCCCTCTTTTCCATTTTAGAGCATCCCCCTTAGGTCTCCTTAGCATCCCTTATTTGGGTTTCGACAGTGAGGACACTTATACACTATCAGTCTCTCCCTTCGATGATGGGTTCCTCGTCGCCGATGAGGCTTCAGGCCTCTTGACCACAGTTGAGACCCCCATGGGCCTCTCCTTCCTTCTCCCCTTCCTCCTCCTCCTCCCTGGACTCCTTCCGCTCTAGAGAAGTCACCTTGAGACTCCCTGTCATCGCCGCTGCTCCGTCGCCGTTGCCGCAGCACCACCGTCTGCCATCAAGAGGCGTTGGAGTTCACCAGGCACCCATGCTTCGTGTCGTCACTCTAGCAAGCATCGCCGCCTTGCCACGAGCACCTCCGCACTGCCACGTCGCCGCTTGGAACCCTGCAGCAGTGGGTGGAACACCTCGGACGTCCCTAGACTTTACCGACGCTCCCTAGAGTCCCGTCGTGGCTATTAGAGCTTTCCCAGCCATCGTCGCGCCGTTCCAGGCACTGATCATCACTAGCCATCTCACAGTCACCTTCCCCGGTGCCAACAGAGAGCCTCACCGGAGTGCGAGGTGGGGGGAGGTTCTCAGGCCTCCCCAGCCCCTTCCGATGCACTGGAGATCGTCATCGAGCCTCACTCCAGCCTCCATGACCAGCGCTCACCTTCCTCCACTGCTAAGCCACTGCTGGATCATTGTCGGAGTGATCCTCCGGCGATCTTCGAATGAAATTAGTTTAGGCCTAGGCCCCCTTGGTTTTAGGTTGTTATTTTTAGGTCCTTAAATTTTTACATTTAAGTCCTTTTTCATTTAATTTAGATCCTAATTTTTTATATTTTAGCCCCTGTAGCTTTAAAAAACTTTCATTTCCTTCTTTTTCTCTGTGTGATTTGCATCTAATCCCCTGCATATTTTAGTTTTTTCATCTTTGTTACATTCATGCATGTTTTATCATATTTAGGTCCCTGAAACCATGATTTCTTTGCATTTAAGTCCTGAACATTTGCATTTAACCCCTGGAATTTTTTGAAATGAGTTTTTCTCTATGAAATTTCATTCTGAAACCTGAAGGTTTTTAAAATCACACTGATCATCATTAAAATTGAATTTTTATCACATTTAAGTCCTGAGCTTTTGCAATAAGCTCTAGAATTTTAAAAAATGAGTTTCTTCTTGGAAATTTTGCATATTAACCTTGAGAAATTGCATAATTACAGTGATAGCATACAAGTCCAATTTTTATCACATTCAGTCCCTGAAATTTTGCACATAAGTCCCTGACTCTTTAATATATAAATCCTGAGCATAGAAAATTTACATATGGACCCTTAGATTAGTTTTAAATCTATCATTTAGGGTTTTAAATGTTTTCTTGCATATTTTTGATATTTTTCACTTATTACATCTCACATTTTGCATTTAATCATGGATTCCATTTAAAAATCATGTTTTCACTATGAATTGCTCTTTAGTTTCACATTTTGATCACTTTCGCACTTGTGTGTGAATTTTGCACTTTAAACCCTGAGTTTTCAAGAAATTACCCAAGTACAATTTTCACATATCTTAGTGCCACATGCACATTTGATCCATCATCTGCATGTTAGAATAAAAGTCATGAATATATTTTTCATTCAGATCCTCACTCTTTTGTGAATTTTGCATTTTAGTCCTTGTGTTTGTCATTTATTGTGTTTACATCATTTTATTGTTCTTCCTTTCCATGTTTCCTTGCAAATAACATTTTTTGGACATTTAGCACACATATTTCCATGTCTCAGACCATGCGTCATCCCCATACATGCATTTATCACATCTGGCCATTAAAATGACCAAATTGCCCTTGTGCCACCAATTCATGCACCTACATGTTAGTCGTCGCACTTAGTCTTGCATAATCCTTGTACAGGTCATCCTTTGGCATTTATTACACATTTAGGCACTTATCCATGCATTTCATATTGTTTTTCATCACATTTGCACATCAGTCCCTCCTTTTTAAGTGAGCATCTCATGTGTTTTAATTTTGGGATTTTTCTCCACTTTGCTTTCAGAGTCTCTCGACCTACATCCGATTTGATTCTCTCTAATCCTACATTTTGGATTTTGGATTTCATTTGGATTTCATCACCCGAAGGCGTACACTAAATGACCAAAAGGCCAACATTGGCCCATTTTTCCCACGATTCCAAGGACCCGAGTTGACCCCACTTTTTACCTTTTGATATCAGTATGGTTTTCCGAGGTGTTCCTTCCTAAAACACTGTCATTTAATGGGATTTTCATCGCATGGCGTCGTTTGTCTATTCTATGTGGGTTTCTTCGTAATTTTCCCATTTGGATCTCCATAGTGTTTTCTACGCTTCTAATGATTTGAGTCTGTTGTATTTTCGATCCCTTTAACACTGATGTGATTTTATGAGTCATTCTTTACAGAAACATCGTCATTTTATGTGAATTTCTTCACATGTCTAAGTTTGCCCGTTTTGCGTGGACTTCTTCGTAATTTTTCGATCTTGATTTTCGCAATGTTTTTCCATGATTCTGATGACCTATGTTGTTTGCATTGTTGTTTTTCTTAAGGTCTGTATGATTTTTTGAGCCTTTCTCGCCAAAAACTCCGTCATTTCATGTGATTTTCTTTGTCGTGTCATATTTTGTTATCTCATCATTTCACGTGAATTTCTTCGTAGTTTTCGCATACCATCATGCACATCCATCTAGTCTTGTCATGGCACTCATATTAGCGGGTTCTGAGCATGATCTAGGCTTAGCAAGCATTCATCCAGCCTTTAGCAAGCGATTTAGACTAGAAAGATCGAGTTTTTCGGGCGTACGAGGGTGCCTAACACTTTCCTCGTGCGTAATAGGAATCATTACCCATCCTGTGGTTAGCAGACATCTAGCCTTCACCTTTGCATCGCATGCATCCAATCTCTTGTGGTTTTCCTCATCTTTCCCTTAAAAGACTAGGTGGCAACTCCTATTCTTTTTGTTTTATCCTATCTTGCACCTTTGCCATCTTAGCATGGCTGTGATCTCCTCCCTATGGCGCGACTCCGCTCCGGATCCCCGGGTTGGCATGGTCATAGTCGGCAAGAGATATAGAACGAGTGACAGAGGCGAAGGCTCTGTGGGGCTGGTTGTTAGTGTGGTGGGTGCTCTAGAGCTCGAGGAAGCTTCTATGGACATCGTGGTCGCTGGTGGAAGTCAGTGGTTGGTCGGAGGGTGCATTGGGTCGCCGAAGCTCATTTCTGGTACGTACACTCAATCCAATTAGTAGAAATCATGTAAATTGGTAGAATTGCCTAGGATGCATGTAATCTATGCAAATTATATCGTTTCAGAATTTTTCGAAATTTATTGTAGAATTTATGAGTTATTATGGTGGTTGTTGAGATTTAGGTCCTTTTGACCCTTCTGTGCTTGTGAATTTATATCTTGCTATGTGATGAATGGATTTCGATTTTGTTTGTAGGGATTTGGAGTAGACTCAAGGGTCTACCACATATGTTTTATTCAAGATTTTTGGTGGTTGTTTGGTGGGTCCACCCTTGGTTCCCACTTCAGGTAATTTTTTGCATTCCTTGCTACAAACTGTCTGAATTCTGACAGAAAACTAGGGGCACGAGCCAAATGCGTGGGCCAAATGTGCAAATTCGACAATGGATTTGGCCCCTAGTCCAAGTTTTGTTAGCATTCAAACAAAAGTGCCAGGGGCACGAGCTAGATGTGCGGTCCACATGTGCGTGTCTAGCAAGACATTTTTGGAGGTTTTTCTTGGATTTTTGGAAAATATATTTTGGATGTGTAGACACCCCGATTTTGTAGTCACCTGAAAACAAGCTCCTCTGGAAGATGCTCTGGTTGCAACCACCACTCCTAAACTCTAACTCCATCAGAACCCTAAGCCCACTTAAGCCCACACAAGCCCCATTAGGTCCACACAGGCCCACTTGGGCCTACACAAGCCCATTAGGCCCACACAAACCCACTCAAACTTAATCCAAGCAAAAATCACTAATTAAAACAAAAATAAGCAAAATTCACCAAAATCCACTTAGAATTCTAATTAATTAATTAAAACCCTAATTAAAAACCAAAATCAATAAAATTCACCTAAATCCACTTAAAATTTTAATTAATTATGTAAAACCCTATTTAAAAACCAAGTTAAACAAAATCCACTTAAAATCCTAATTAATTAAGTGAAAACCCTAATTAAAATCAAAATCAAGCAACATCCACTTAAAATCCTAATTAATCAAGTGAGAACCCTAATTAAAATCAAAATCAAGCAAAATCCACTTAAAATCCTAATTAATCAAGTGAGAACCCTAATTAAAGTCAAAACAAAGTGAAATCCATTTTCAAACCACTTTAATCCATGTAATTTCAAAGAAAACCTAAATTAAAACCCAAAAAACCCTAATTAAACTAAAAACCTTGATTAAAATCTAAAAACCCTAAATTAAAACTCAAAATTCCAAGTAAAACAAAAAAACCCTTAATTAAAACCCAAAAACCCTAATTTAAACTAAAAACTTTAATTAAAATCCAAAACCCTAAAATCCTCTAAAATAATTAAAATACTGAAAATCCTAAGTAAGTCACAAAAACCCTAAATTAATTAAATCACAAGAACCCTAAAATAACTAAACACTTTAAACCCTAAAACACAAAAGCCCTAAATGGAAAAAAACAATAATCCTAAAAAAAAAAGAAATTAATCTAAAACCAAGTAATTAAAACCTAAAACATAAAATCAAAATCATAAACCTAATTAAAAACCTAAAAAACAAAATTGAAATCATAAACAAAATCAGAATTTAAAACCAAAAAAATCAAAACCTAAAACCCAAAAAAATCAAAACCCAAAAAACCTAAACCCAAAAGCAAAACCAAAAACAAAAAAACAAAAGCCCAAAAGGCAAGGCCCATGTAGCCCAACATCATTTCATCATACCTCAATTAAAAGCTTAGGAAACGCAAAAAGTAAGGGAATAGTCTCCATCTTCCCAAACTGCAACCATCACCCCTCCCACTCCTTCCTTCTCACGTTCTAAAAAATTGCAACTGCCACCCATGATCCCCTCGTGCCTTTCACCTCCCATAAAAACCTCGAGGAACCACCAACTGAGGGAAGAAAAAAGAACTGAATGAAGAGAGCAGAGAGGAGAAACCAAACAGAGATCGCTGGAGATAGAGATCCTGAGAGAGAGCACCCCATCTTGAGCCCCATACCACCCGAATCTCCCCACCTTCAAAGCCCTCCTCCAACCCAATTGCAGCCCCGAAGACCCCTCTAAAACGCAACCAGAGCATCCCGCCAGAGTGCCGCCGCTGCTCGCCGGAGAGGACAAGCGCCTCACACAGGTAATTCCCTTCCTTTTCCTTTTTTTTTTTCTGGCTTTAAACCGTTGTCCTTTATCTCCGACCAGCCGCTTATAGCCACAAGGGCTCAATGTCGCTGGAGACCCCTGCACTGCGCCGCCTCCCCCTACCTCTGGTGGTGGGTTCACCACCACCGGCGAGGCCTCATGCCTCCTAGGTCTGTGGCAAGGCCCCAGGGTCTTGCCTACTACTCTCCTCCTTTTCCTTCTCCCTTCGTCACCCTCAGCATTGGAGGAGCCTCTCGGGCGTCCTCGTCAACCACCGTCGTCGCTACTGTGCCTCGTTAAAGCCGGAGATGGGCGGAGCCCCCGAGCAGTTCCAGCCCCTCCTTCAACATCCAGGAGCACCGCCGTGGGCCCCTAGAGCTCCCCAACCATTTCCCGCCCTCCTCCGCCACTACAGCCCCTCCCGCGACGTCGACGGGACGCCTCGCCGAAGCTCGTGACGGGGGGAGCGCCCCACGCCGTTCTAGCCTCATCCGCGATGCTCCATAGCCCCACCGTGCCATGCCGAAGGTTCCCCGATGATCACCGCAACGTCCCAACCACGAAGCCGCCGCCAGGAGCTTCCACCGTTGTCATCTCCGGCGACAACCGCCGCACGTCAGAGCTCGAGATGCGGGGGCCTCTCGAGCCTCCCTAGTGCAGCCCACCGCCATAGGGGGTCTCGCTGTGGCTCCCCCTTGCATCTCCGACCACCGCCGATGCCTTCCCGACGCCGGGAGCTCGCCGGAGTTGCGCAGGCGAGGGGGTCGCCGACGATGCGCCGGCGATCTTCGAACAGAAGAGATATGGGTTTATTATTATTATTTTATTTTAAGTTTCTAATAATTACATTTAGATCCTCATTTTAATTACTTTTAGGTCCTTAGAATTACTTTCAAGTCCTTTTTTTATTGCATTCAGGTCCATTTTCATTAGCTTTTGGTCCTTTCTAACATCTATGACCTTTTTTATTACTTTTAAGTCCTTTTTTATTACACTTAGGTCCAGTGGTTTTATGTTCAAGTCCCTGGAAATTTAAATAAGCTTCATTTGTTTATTATTTGTGTAAATATTGCATAGTTTCCCCTGTTTAAATGGTAATTTAATTTTTAGTCACATATATTCTTATTTCTTCATAATTAGACCCATGTATTCATGTTTTCATTGCAGATTAGTCCTGAAAATTTACTTAATGTCCCTGACTTTGCATATTTTAAAATTTACATTGTGAGTATTGCATATTTTACCCTATTAAAACTTTAATCACAGTTCAGTCCTATTCATACATGTTTTATCACATTTATACCCCTGAAATCATGTTTTCTTTGCATTTAAGTCCTGACCTTTTGCATTTTGGCCCTTAGAGTTTTTTAAAGAAAGAGATTTTATGTACAATTTGCATTTTAGACCATATAAATATCCATAATTACACTGAGAATGTAAAAAACTTGATTTTTATCACATTTTGGTCTTAAAATTTTGCAAATCATTCCCTGAACTTAATCAATAATGTTTCTGAATAGGAAAATTTACATCTGGGTCCCTGAAGTTTTTAAAATTATTAATGAATAGTTTTTATTACATTTTTAAATCACATTTCTCACATGTTTCATATTAATTGATCACATGTACATATAAAATCACCATTTGAATAAGGTTTCCATCAAAAAAATTTGTTTTCAATGTAAATGAACATCTGATTACATATTTTTGTCCAATTTGCATCCTATGAAGGAATTTTGCATAATAGACCCTAGGTTTTCAAGAAATTACAAAAATATACTTTTTACTCATGTTACATCACATAGCCATATTTTCATTAAATTTTACATCCTAGAATCCAAACAAACCTATTTAAACACTTTTTTGATCATAAACTTTTTCTTTCTAGGAGTTTTGCAAATTAGACTTTGAGTTTTCAAGAAATCATCTAAGTACAATTCTCACATCCCATTGTCACATTGTCCTTTGATCCATCATCTTTACACTAGGATAGAAGTTTCTGATTGACTTTTAAACTAGATTTTCATCCCTTTTGTGAATTTTGCGTTTTAGTCCCTATACTTATCCTTTATTGTTTTTACATTGTTTTATTGTTTCATGACCTTTTCTTTTGCATGTTTTCTTCTTTCCTGACATTTTTCATACATTTTGGCATTCCTTAGACCATGCATTGTCCCCATGCATGCATTCATCATATTCGACCATTGAAATGACCAAATTGCCCCTATGCCATCAATTCATGCACATGTGTCTGTTATTGCACCAAGTCATGCATAACCTTTCTCTACAGCATTCCTTAGTGTCTTTTACCCATTCAGGTACATTTCCATGCATTTTACACAGTTCTCGCTGTGTTTGCACTTTAGTCCCTCTTTTTTGGATAAGTCTTCATTTCATGCATTCTTCCGTGGTTTTTTTTCTCCCGTCTGTTTTCAAGTTCCTTCATTTGATATTCACTTTAACTATTTTTATTTCACATTTTCCTGATGTGATTTGAATTTCATCGCCCGAGGGCATACAGTAACAGGTCTGAGGGCCGACATTTAACCCCATCACGGATTATTTTCCCCCCTTTTTGATTTTCACGACTTTTTCCATGATATTCGATTTGACTATCTTTATTCCATATTTTCGAATTTTTGGGATTTGATTTGGATTTCCTCGCCCGAGGGCGTACAGTAACAGGCCTGAGGGCCGACATTTGACCCCATCATGGGTTATTTTTTTTCCTTTTTGATTTTCACGACTTTTTCCATGATTCCGAGAACATGGGTTGACTCGACTTTTTATCCTTTTGACATCAACATGGTTTTCGAAGGCGTTCTTTACTATAACATCGTCATTTCATGTGATTTTCTGCGATTTTGTCAATTCATGTGGATTACTCTGTAATTTTTGCACATCGTCCTTCACATCCATCCAGTATTGTCTCGACACTCACATCAACATGATTAGAACACAATCTCGGCATAGCAAACACTCAATTAGCCTCAAGCAAGCGAATTAGACTAGAAAGACCGAGTTTCTCGGGCGTACATGGTGCCTAACACCTTCCCCATGCGTAATAGGAATCCTTACCCATCTTGTGGTTAGTAGACATCTGGCCTTCACATTTGCGTCTCATTCATTCACTTTTAGTGAATTGTTTGTGGTTTTCCTCGTCTTTCCCTTAAAAGACCAGGTGGCGACTTCATTTCTCTCCCTCTCGTCCCATCTTGCACCCTCGCCATCTCGACATGGCTGTGGCCTCCTTACCTCTTCGAGCATGGGCACGGTCACAGTAACCGGCGACTCCGTTGGGGATACTAGATTCCAGCTTTCAGGATTAGTCTTTTCGCTTGCTTTTAGAGGCTTTGGCATTACATGCTTGTTTGTTTGCCTTGCTTGTGATTGTTTGCTTACTTGGAGTGCCTTCTGTACTTTCTTTCACACATTTGCTCTGTCGCTGCACACACATGTTATATATCCTGCCTTTTGATGTGATGGATGTTTTCTTTTCACAATCATGATGCCATTGTAGACACCCCGATTTTGAGGTAACCCGGAGATGAGTATCCTTATGTTGCTTTGGATGTATTCAGCCCTTAAACCAAGCCCCAAATCTATTAGCAAGCCAGAGTCCAAAATTATGTGAGCTGAGTTGGCACACCAACCAGGTGCACCTCATAGGCACACCTTGTAGGTGCACATTCCAGGCGCACATCACTGGCTCACCAAGTAGGCGCACATCACTAGCTCACCAAGCAAGCGCCCAGTCGTTTCCAGGCTGCGGCTGCAGACCTTCCACCTTCCGGGCTATTACTCTTGCAAACGAATGTGCCAACGAATATTCGAGGTTTTTCGTTTGCAGGTCCCTTTTTTCTCATGAGTTACCTATCCTTGGATCCCTATAAAAGGACCTCCATAGCAGCCATTCCAAGACAACTTTTTGGGAGAAAATTCTGGTGCTGAAATCTGAGAAACAAATCTGCACTGAGCAAGCTTTTTGCAAGAGTTCCTCCTTCTACCCAACAACCTATATTTGTGTTCTGGAGCTCTTCCTTGCATCCTAAAG
>JAMKQA010012950.1:0-17076 GCA_024699735.1 Posidonia australis
TACTCTTTCATTATTCATTTCCACTTTCATTACTGTTGTTACCTTGATCAGGGGTAACCTAGCACACAAGCAGTAGGTGAGGACATCCTTCCCCAACCATCCTACACTACCGCGATGAGATTCCCCGTGCAGGATGTCATCGCCCCGGCCAACAAGCCTCACATTTCCTGTTCCTCACAGGAGCACGGAGATACGTCTCTGAAGACGCCCCAGTCGGTGACCCGAACAATTAGGTCCAATGACGCAGGCTCAGCCTACACCACTTCGAGCTCGGTAACCCGAACATGTAGGTACAACTACCCAAGCTCAGCCTACACCGACAGTCACCCGAACAACTAGGCTCAAAGGCCCAGGCTAAGCCTACACTGCTACGAGGAGCTCGGTGACCCGAACAACTAGGCTCAAAGGCCCAGGCTCAGCCTACACCGGCTCAAAGCTCGGAACCACAGTCTTTCCATAACACATTTTTAGTGTTCCAAAACTCTTTCCAGTTTTCCAAAAACCCATTTTCCATTTCATTCTTTTTGTTGCAGGACTTTGTTCCTTGCAACACCTGACCCTCCACTGGGGTCCCAACACAAGCCATCAAAGCCACATTAAAACCATAAATTGGGTCTCAAGCCCAAAAACCA
Source organism: Posidonia australis (assembly GCA_024699735.1). Classification (NCBI taxonomy): domain Eukaryota; kingdom Viridiplantae; phylum Streptophyta; class Magnoliopsida; order Alismatales; family Posidoniaceae; genus Posidonia; species Posidonia australis. Next base: position 633 of record JAMKQA010012950.1, read on the forward strand.
GACAAAACCATCTTTTTATAGGGTCAAAACCCAAAACCACACCCAAATCCATTGTTTGAGGTACCACATGCCTCCATGTTATTACATGGGGCAAACACCAATCACATAAACCCACCATACCAAACCAACCACTTAACATCATTAAAAACCACATTAAAACCTTTAAAAGTCTGGGCAAAATCGGCATACCGTTTTTCCATTTCGGTATGCCGAAATCTCCTGATTCGGTATATCGAAATTCTTCGGTATACCGAATCCCTGTCTGATTTCTCAGACACAGGGGAAACGGTCGACCGATTTCCTCCGGTCGTCCGAGGACCGAATCCAATTCGGTATGCCGAATTCTGCTGTTGCAAAAAACTCCCCAGGCCACCGTCTTCCTTTTCTCCCCCAAGTGGGAGTACGAATCGAACCCCCCAAACAAACACCATAAATTCTCATAAAAACATGGGGTGTAGACTCTCAAGTCTACTTCAAAACCCCTCAAACCATTCAAGATTTCATTAACCACACAAGAAGATATAAATTCGCAAAGGAATCATGCTAAGAAATAAACCTTAAAACATTTAAGGCAAAAACTCCTCAAAACACCCAAAACTCACGCGATCTAGCATGATCCTTACACAAATACATCATAGAACTCATCTCCAAACATATTATGATTTTTCTACAATTTTCATGCATTTATTACGATTTTCATGCATTTAACCTACTGATAACCAAATACATAATGGAAGGAGGAGAAGGGATTGCGTACCTGACTCAGGCCTCAGGCGACCCTTACCACACTCTGGCAAGCCTCCACAAGCTCCGACGGAACGCACGGACGGCTCACCACCTCCTCCCAACTCGCGCGCCTCAGCTCCCTTTCTTCTCTTCCTTTCCTTTCTCGCCGCACACTTTCTCAGCTCTGCCCACTCCTACCTCCCTCTCTTATTTCCGCCACCGTTCACTTGGCGCCGGCCACCCATCCCGTCGAACGAGATGGGGAGGCACGGGCCACCGTCGCTGGTGGCACGGGTGGAAGAAAAGAAAGAAGAAGAAGACGAGGAATCCGTGGAAGGGTGTGGCTTGTGAGAGAAATGAAGGAAAAAGGGGAAGAAAAGAAAAGAGGAAAGAACGACACGTAAATCGAGACAAATGTGCATCCTCCAACCGGACTCCACATGGATCCCAAATCACAGGCAGATGCATAGAAAGCCAACCACAACCTCACACAACCAAGAAACAACAGATTATCCATTAATTAACCATTAAACATAATATTGCAAATAATTACATGGTTTATAATAAAAATGGATAATCAGGCCCAGATGTTACAACTATAAATCAAGACCTTAGCCATTTAAAACATTTTAAAACCAAAACATGAACAGTAATGGAATATCTGAAGCAGAAAAACTAATAGGTTCTATGGAAAATTTGAAGACCATAGTTTTTTCTTATTAACCTGAAAATTGAGTTCTCATTCTGATCCTACAAAGTTTATATACTGACTATTCAATCAAATGTAATATTTTCCACTACATATTCGATTCTTTGTGAAGCAACTTAAGCTCACACACTTGTAAAAAAATAGTATATGATTATATACCAAAATATGAGCTGACCACTTTGGTTGAGGCTCCCACCTCTCCTCCTATGTTTAGGCATAGTACTACTCCACAGAGTAGTGTTGCACACCATGTTCAACCTGAGTTGTCTCCCCTTCCAACTGCAGCAAGTAGATAATATAATGAAATTATAGTTTTTAAGTCTTTATATTTAATATAAATATTGACAAATGTTTAATTTAATTGATAAATAACAAGAACAACAACAACAACAAGGAGGATATGCTCAAGTTTCTTAGAGACCAAGACCTCTTCTGGAGCTTGACTCAGATGGGTAACTTTTTTTAAATTTGGAATTTGTCAACATGGAATACTTTTTTTCTATACTTAACATGATTTATTTGCAGTAACTTCAAGAGGAGTCATAGGATCTTGTCAAAGATCACAAAAATTTTAGATCTTATACATCAACCATTGAGTATCGGTGGTCGCATTTGCACATAGATGAGAAGGAAAAAATGTTTGGTGTACTATTGGTAATAATTATTTTTTATTTTTATCTTTAAGTTAAACAATTAGTATATTAAATTAACAATTATGTTCGAATTATACAGAGTAAGTTTACACTTTCACTTGAATGTACCAAGAAGGATTATCATGTGCCTTTTACAAAATTAATTAAGAAAAGAATGAATGATATCTATTATAGGGCATGGATAGATGCATTGGAAAATGTCCTAAGTCTCATGATGATTATTAGACAACCAAGGCATTTCCTCTGTATTGGTGTACACCAGAGTGGTAATTGATATTTATATTAAATTTCAGTTATTTTATTGTTGTATGTGTGGTAATTAACATATATATTATTGATTAATGTTAAAACTAGGTGGAATGGACTCTGTGATCTTTTTCCCACAAATGCAAAGATCCAAAAAAGGTCCACAACTGGGAAGTCAAGCCGTGGAAAACCAGAAATTCACTCTACGAGCGGATTAAGAAGCCACAATGATGTTTGAGCTGAGTTGGTAAGGATATTTTTATATTAATTTAGTATTAAAATTTGATTTGATTGCTTGCATTTAATTTCTCTAGATTGCTGAGCTAAGTTGTTTTATATTAATTCTGTAACAACCTGGATCTAGATAAGCATTTTTGGCCAAATATTTTTAATGAAGTTTTGGATTGTTGGGCGCTGAGTTTCTTACGTTCGTTGTAAAACATTGCTTGAGCAACGTTCTACGCCTGTAATGTAGGCTTCTGGCCTTTTTGGTGTTGTGTGGTTGTGGTATTGTGCCTACCCTCGTGCAAGTTTGAGGGTTTGACCTAGGCCATGGAGGTTTATTTGGCGTGCCCAGGTGGCTGGTCCCTGATTGTACGAGTCACGTGGACGTAGAAGGTTGCGTAGTTTGGTCTCGTGCTATGGTTTCCGTTCTTCCTTTCTTTCTTTTATTTTCTTTTTCTTTTTCTCTCTTTTTTCTCTTCCTTGGGCCCAACCCACTCTCCCTTTCTCCTCCTCCTCCTCCTCCTCCTCCTCCTCCTCCTTCTTCTTCTTCACCCCACTTCTCCTGCACGAAACACACAAAGAGAGAGACAGAGAGAGAGAGGGAGATGAGAGGGAGACAAGAGGAAAGGATGAGAGATGGTCGGAGGAGGAGGAGCTCGCTGTCGCACCGTTGCTGACACGGGGAGGAGAAGAAAAGGAGGTTCAGTGAAAGAGAAAAAGGATGAAGGCTAGCTGTTTGCTCAAGGTACACACCCCTTGTATGAATTCCTTCTTGTTCAATTCAATGCATAGGAGCATGTTAGTGTGGATTGAATGTGTTTGAATGCTTGGAGAATTTTTTTGAAAATTTTATGGAGTTTATTTGGAATTGTTGACAGCTCTAAAGGTTTTTGGATGAATAGTATTTTCGTTCTTTTCTTGAGTTTCTTAAGCCACAGGAGTTGAATTCTTGTGTTTTCTATTCCAGACTATCGAGCTCGACGAGTTCTTCAATCTGGTATGTAGAATGTGATTTTTGGTGGCTCGTATGATTTTTAGTTCCAAAAATTTAATTGTGGTTTATACCATTCATCCAAGGAATTTTTTGGTGATTTCTCAAGCAATGGTGCATGGAATTGGATGATTCTTGTTCCATTGTGTTGCTTACGTGATTTCCTTCAGTTTGATACCTTATTTGCTGAGTTTCACGGAGTGTAGAGTAAATTAGGGCATGGTATAATAATCGACAGCCATGGGTTCAGAGCTGTGCTCTGAACCTGGAAAATCAGCAAGAGGCGTGCCTCCCTAGTGGCACACCAGGGAGGCTCACCTGTCAAGTGCAGTTTTGTCCTAGCAGGTTGCTTTGCTGGTTAGTTGCTAATGCTGCCTCGGGATACCTTATATATGTATAACCCTGTTAAATGGAGGTCTAATGATAAGGGTAACTTGGTGAATCATAAATGGTTAGGATAATCATTAGAAATGATGTAGGGATTACCTAAAATAAACTAGCAAAATCCTACTTGGGCAATGGGTAGAATAAAAGATTATAAAACTTAGAAAGTACTAAGTTCTCCCTTTAATGGTATAGATTAGACAATAGGGTTTATATTTCACCCTAGGATCATGTGATAATTAGTTTGGGTGTGGTGCGCTGAATGAGATATTCAGTTGCATTGTTTTGGGCATTTGACTCTGACCTGACTGTACTCCTAAGGGACACGAGCTAGTAGGTATCTTACGCTTCAACACCAGAACATGGAGTTCTAGTTATTATTGAGGTTGAAGGCTACAGTAGCCGTTCTTGAGCCCCTTCCCCTTATTATTTTCGTATGAACTGTGTGGTGGATGGAATCATGAGTGGTTTGAGGGGTTTTGAAGTAGACTCAAGGGTCTACACCCTATGATTTATTGATGATTTATGATGGGTGTTTGGGGGGTTCGATTGAGACTCCCACCTTGGGTGATTTTCGCCATTCGGAACAGGGGAGGTGCCCTGGTTTCGGGCGATTCGGCATTCCGAACTGGATTCAGCATACCGAATCTCTGTCAGATTAACCAGATACCTAATATCGGCAGACTGAAAACACCCGATCGACTGATTCAGGGGTTTTCGGTATACCGAAAATATTCGGTATACCGAACTAGGGATCTTCGGTATACCGAACCTGAGATTCGGTCTACCGTTTTTGCCCTAAACCTAGTATGAATAAATTTGGATTTAAATGAAGGATAAATGGTTTTAATGGTATGTTGAGTTTGTGTTAATAATGTTTTCCCCGTGTAATGACATGGAGGAATGTGGAACCCATATAAATAGATTTGGACGTGATTTTGGGGTTTAATCCCATAAATGAATGAAAAGGATGATTTCGTGTGGTTTTGGGCATGAGACCCAATTTATGATTTTAAGCATGGTTTTCATGGCTTGAGTTGGGACCGCCAGTGGAGGGTCAGATGTTGCAAGGAAATAGAGTCTTGCAATGAAAAGAATGAAATGGAAAATGGTTTGAAAAGAAAGTTTAAAGAGTTTTGAAATGGAACACTAATAATGTGGTTGCCGAGCTTGAGATGGTGTAGGCTAAGCCTGGGTTTTTATACCTAGTTGTTCGGGTCACCGAGCTCGTGATGATGTAGGCTGAGCCTAGTTGTTCGGGTCACCGACGGTGTAGGCTGAGCCTGGGTCATTGGACCTAGTTGTTCGGGTCACCGATGGGGCGTCAGACAAAGACGTATCTCCGTGCACATATGAAAATGAAATTGAGGTCGGTTGGCCGAGGCGGTGACATCCCGCACAGGGAATTTCACCCCAGTAGTGTAGGAAGGTAGGGAAGGATGTCCTCACGTACTGCTTGTGCGCCTGGTTACCCCTAATCAAGGTAACAACAGTAAAGAAAGTGGAAATGAATAATGAAAAAGAAATGTGATTTGATCAGGATTGGACTTGTGAAATAGTCTTAAAATCCTGAAATGAAATGATGATGGTGTTTTTACTAGTTGATAGCCTATATTTAAGATTTGGTTTTGAGCCCATGAGGCACTGTGTATTAGGCTGGATCTGGTCAAAATTGTGAATTTGAAAGTGTGATTTTGGAAAGAAATCCCAACTATTGAAAAAGATATGTTTTGGAAAATGAAATCCAAAGGTTTTAAAAGAAATGCAAAGGTGTGTTTTCGAAAGAGAATGTGGTTTTGGAATGAGTTCCAAATTTTTTGAGAAAAGAAATGAAACATGGCTTTTGAAAGAGCATGGATTTCGGATTGAATTCCCAAATGATTTTCCAATAAAAGAAAAGAGGATTTTCAAAATGAAAACCAAGTTTTGAAAAACAAAGAAATGAGTTTTTACAGTTTTGCCGAGATTTTGTGGTTTATATGTTTGGGGCAAGTATTGGGTGACTTAGATGTCGCTCACGCGTGCTTATTTTGGTTTTCAGGTGCAGACCACATGTAGCCGAGTTCCGGTGCAAGAGTTAGAGCTTCTAGTCGTGCATTGTGAACCTGAAGGTGAGCCTTAGTTACAGTTATTTAATGTTTCTGTAATTAGTGTGATTATGCTTGATACTGTGTTTTGGTAGCATGCCCAGGATCAGGGCGTTACAATCCCCAACGACTACTTGTGGCCAGTGTTTTGTTGTGATTTTGTGGTTTTTGCCGTGAGTGGCGTTGTTTTGTTTTCACCTGTGGGTGGCGTTGAGTTGGTTGAGGCCAAGAAGGGCAAGGAGTTGTGTGCACTAGAGGTGGCACAGTGGTTTTTCTAAAATGTAGGATTGTGCCATTTTTTGAAATATGAATGGTTTGCTTGATTGGATAGAAGCTCAATGTTGGTGTGGCACTCTCCCGTAGTTGTGTACTTGTTTTGGCAAGTGTGATCATTTCAAGTAATGCATAAAAAGTTTTAAAAGAACATGCATATGATTTTAAAAGGAAAAGAAAAAGAAAGGTTTCAAAAGCATGATTTTGAGGTTTTGTTACTTACTGGACAATAATGGATTGCCTTGGTTTAGTGTTGTGGCATCTAGATGAGATACCTATGCTTATGTGTACCGTGGCGTGGTTACGCTTGTTTTCCTTAGCATAGTGTGCCGAGTTGTTAAGTGGGGTGTGTGCTGAGTGACCATTTGAGTGGTCACTCATGTGTGTTTTGTTTTGTGTGTTTTGTTTTGTGTGTTTTTGGCATGTGTAGAATAATGGCTGCTAGTTGCTAGTACATACAAAATGAGTCACACTGCCACACATCAGGGATTCTGATGAGTATTTAGTTAGTTTTAATTTACTGTTGTTTATTAGCTTTGTTTTTGTTGAGTGTGCTTAGTCTTAGTTTCATAATTAGCATAATTGTAATTGAAATAAAAGAAAAAAATAGGTAGCTAGGTTAAAAGGTAGCGCTCCACGGTGCGGGGCGTTACAAATTCAATATTACTTCTACATTGTCTTCTGCATTGCTTCTACGTGATATAAATTCTATTGACAGAGACCCATATCTTATACATCAGTGTTATGAAGATCAGTATATGCCATTTGTACATGACAAGAGAGTAATGCGAAAAGCTATAAATAAGAAAATGATCAAGGCTATTCTATAAATATTTTGGTTTCTTAAGCAAGTAAACAAAACAAAAAGTGATCTAGAAAATGTATGAATAAAGTGATTCTGTTAAGCTAATGATTGGCGGTCGAAGGGTGTGATCTGGGAAATGAATCCTAGTCATGGCATGAGCAACATCAGCAAAAACTAATGGAGTCAAAACTCAAAACTTGGGTTTGCCAATCAAAATCAGGAAAGTTTAAACAACATCCCTTGGTCTTGTAGAAATTTTGTAGAGAAGTGTTTATTATTAACCTCAATTTAGAAGGAATAAAAGATTTTCCTTCCTAAATATTATTGGCATGTGGACTTAGAATCGAATAATTCTAGACCTAACATTCAATTGTCCTAGTCTAGAAGTCTTTCACAAATAACTAGAAATATTATCTAGGGAGAAGTGATTTAAATGAAATGGCCTTCACGTTTCTGGGAGAACTCATAATTCAGTAAAATAACATGTACTTGACAAAAAGTGATCTTACAGATCAAAATTAACAGCATAAGGAGGCACCAAATCAAATTAGCAACTTAGTAGAATACAACATGCAATGAATGATGTTTTCAAAGCACCAAATGGTCTCACATTTGCCTGAGAATAGCAACAAGTAAAGATATTTTGTTTATATTTATAAAAAGACTTTCATCACTCTATATTTCTTAGTCTTGTATCATTATCTCACATTCAAAGTAGATAAATAACAAAAGAAATAGAACAGATTGAAGAGAAAACAAGAAAGAAGACAGAAGTTACACAAAAGAATTTCACAAAAATGAAAACATGTAGATAAATAAAAAAGAGATGACATAAAAAGAGATGCTCCAAAGTATGTACTTATGCAATCTAGAACTACAATGATCTGATCCTTCTTTTTTAACGCATCATTGTTATTCCATCAAATTTTTCGAACAAGGTTTTCAGAAGGACTCATTTCTTGGTAGCCTTTGACTTGGGTATGCGCATCAGTCGACTAGAATGGTTATTATTGCATGTTGAACCAACAGCCAAGGCTGTGGTTTGTTTTTCCAGAGGTTTCAAATGGACTAGAACACTGGTTAGAGATAAAATTGCAATTTATTCTATTCTACACCTCCGTTTAGATTTAACCTCAATAAGCATGGTTAGGTGGTTTTGGTTCAAATCATTCTCTTCTGATTGACTTAGAGAGAAAGAAACAACAGAATTTTTAGAGACAATTGAAAGTCTCACATAGTAAATCTTTTTGATATTATTTCTCTAATGCATCATTGGATAGAAAATTTTGCAACAGGATTCGACAAGGAAGAACTTTTACAATCCATCTCATCTATGCACAACGCATGGACCATGGAGTAAGCCCCAAATAATTCTACACCTTCCATGGGATCCTTTGAAACTTTCCAGCCACAACTCTCTGAACCTGCTAATAACCTACCAAGTTCCGCAGGAAAGGGAAATGAAGTATAAGTTGGTTTCCCACTCCTACAATCTATAATTTCTTTTTGACATATGTAGGTGTGAACTATGGTTATGTATGGATATAAGCAGATAATTTGCTTTTGCTTTCATATGGAACTGTTGGTTCCAAATTTTTGTAACATTTTAGACATTCTGATCACTTGGTGGTGGTTTACATAGCTAAGAGAATATTAATATTAAATACAAATTACTATTTTCAAAAAATATTATTCTCCCGTGATGATGTGATATTACCACTTGTTATTGCCCATAGGATATCATAACCTTTCTTTCTTTTCCTGTTTTCTTGGACAAGCATTACATGATAACCCCATGGGTTACAATGATTTTTTAGAACCATATCATGATAGAATGGGGGTAAAGCAGGTTAAAAATTGTTCTTTATTGTTGCTATATTCTTTTTATTAGCTACTTCTAGTTTTCAGGAAGCAAGTTATATACTTAACCATCATTAATTGTGAAACTCATTGAAGTTTTTTGTCCCATTTTTTTGAGCTAAACAAGTTGCCAACAATTGGCCTACCAAATTATTCAACCTAAAATACAAAACTCACACCATAGTCTCTGTTGTTCTCGATTACCCATGAAGTGTTTTATTTTAATTCTTTTTATAAAATCACTTGTTTTTTTTATCAATCAATCTATAAAACAAGGTTAATATTGTATTTTCTCTTGTTATTATTTCTTTTTATAAGCATGCATAACTTAGGGGAGGATGTAGCATTGGATAGAAATAACAAAGAGAACAGATTGATATTGTTCACCCATAGTGGAATTATTAAGGCATGGTTGTTGATATTGCAATATCTTGTTTATTTTTTTATTGTATTCCCAATACTTTCCTGGAGCTTCTGCAAATCTTCTGAAGCTTCCTTTCTATATTGTTAGTTGAATTCTGCATTCTGAACTTCCAACACTGCAATGGGTAACACATGATCAATGCAAAAAATCAACTTGTTTCTCAAGATTTTATTCTCCATGCCTGTCATTAAAAAAGGAACTGGGCAAGTATATCCTCTTTAAGATACAAGATCGACATGCAAGTCATTGATTCAGAATAAACTGTGGTTTTTATTTGGTGTTACAATCTTCAATGTGTTGGTGGTCTGCATCTCGTGTTCATTACTTCTGAAAAAATTTGATGGATTCATTGCTCGATTGGTGATTCTCATGTTGAGTTTCTCTCAAAAATCATGATTTAGTTCTCTTTCTTCTGTATTATTGTTATAGACATTCCTTCTTGTTTTTTGTAATTTTGGAATGGTAAGATTCTACAAATGTTTTATCCTTAGTTAACTTTCATCTTCTCAACTCGGTAAATCCTTGTTCTTGAAAGCAATCGCAATCAGTTCATGGTTGTCACATTGTTTACATTGGAAGAAAATGTAACCTACAGAAGTCGACTAAGAATAGTTAAACTGAATGATTTTTTTTTCAACTATCTGTTCTATATCTGAATGATATCTCTTTATTATATCTCTTTACCAGGTATTTGAATAAATTATTAATGTTTGTGTCTTATTTGATATAGGCCACTTAACTATGCAAGGAACCTACAGTAGCAAAATGGTGGACTGCATCACACACTAGTGGATCTAAGTAGTTTAGTCAACCCAGAGTGCGAAGAATGTACTTGTAAGTAATCATGGTTATAATTAAAGTTACTTTAATAATATACAATTATATTTTATATTATCTTTAACTAACTTCTAATATTTATTTATACAAGATAGGTACACCTTTTTGTACTAAAAAAATATGGAGAAGATAATATCGATAAACATCAAGCCTTTGACAAGAAACTTTGAAAGCAAATTTCAATTGAAAGGAACATGAGTAGTTCATCAAAAAAGCAAGACTTAGGTGGTTTGGATCCATACTACTCAAGAGATACGACTATTGATTCTTTTACGGCTTTTACTAGCTAGTATCATCCTACGTCTCAGGCATCTACTTCATTTGATCTGGAGTACTTAGTTCTTAGTTGTCACAGATGATGACTACATTAAAGGATTTCAATTCCGACATACGCTTAAAAATTAAAAATGAAATAAGGAATGCAATAAGGATTGAAGTAAGGAATGAAATAAAAGATGAAATACATGCTTTGGAGGATCGACTTGTAAGGTAAAGTTTTATTTAGTTTTAAAATTTTTGATATACAGAAATTGTCATGTTGAATTCAATATTATAATATAATCATTATCTATTATAACATATTTTAAGTTTGTTTTTTATAATCAGAAGATATGGGGACGAGTAAGAAGTTGATTTGGTAAGTGATGAGGAGGAGGATTATGAGGAGTATACACATCATCATCGCTCCATCCATGCATCATTCACAAAAGGAAAAGGAAAGCAAGTTAGTTCTCAAAGAATGTGATAAATAATATATCGTTTTGACTTGTATTATATCTAGTAACTTGTATTAAGACATTTTAGTGTTGTATTAGCTACTTGTTTGTAAAAACTTTGGTTTTGTAAAATCTTATGTTGTATAATCAATTGAAACTTTTTTTATAAAATTTGTATATGTGTAATATATGTGTAATTTAATATATATGTGAATGTATTTCAATGTCATTTTACCAAATATATGAATCTAAATTTTAGTAGGTTGAATTTTACACTGTATTATTTTATTTTTTTTCACTACCCAGTATGTCATCGCTATGTCCTCGCAAAAATAATACTTTTCATTATATTTAACGAGCACTTAGCGAACTAATTGTGAGGGTGTATCGAGGACATTTCCTCGCAATATCCTCGCTAAAACTGAAACAATAATACAATCTCATTATATTTAGCGAACATTTGCTGAGTATATTACAAGGGTACACCGAGGATAGAGCAAAGGCATTATGAGAAAATTTATTTCCTCGTAATGTCCTCGCTAATATGTAACAAGCACATTGCGAGAATATGCCATCGCAGTATTGATTTAACGAGTTATTTATTTCTGTGGATAAATAGTCCTCGCTAAATCTTCGTTAAAATTTATAACAAGGACTTAGCGACGAATCAGTAAGAACTTTGCAAGGAATAATGTCCTCGTAAAATCCTATTTTTCTTATAGTGTGCTATAAAACCCAAGAACCAATCCGACCCAACACGAAGTTTGTGGGTAAAATTGGATTGAATCTTGATTAATTGGGTATGAGTTGGATATGGATTTAAAAATATCCAATTCGAACAATATGGGTTGAGTCATGGGTTCACTCTTAATCCGATCCAACCCAACCCATGTACACCCCTACCACACACCTCTTTCTTCTTTTTCTTTATCAAGGTAGGGTGAGAGAGGGGAAAGGCAAAAAGTATAGGGTATGGGGATCATAACCCTTATTTATAGAACTGTATAATTTTTACTTTTTTCTAATCGACCCATCAACAAATATAGATATACCAAATAGTTCTACACATTAAATCTACACCACTTAAGATATCAATAGGCTCAACCCAAAAAGCAAAATAGATCACTTTTAATGAGTATTCAGTGGCACTGTGTAAGTATAGAGTTTGTGGTTTCCAATGTGTTTTTCCGTGCGACATGTGATATTTTGATAAATGAGTTTTGAAAATTACTTTGAAAATATTTTGAAGAAATGGTATTGAAAATGATTTTCGTGGAAGGATTCTTGTAATGAAAAATATTTTCGAAAATGATTTCAAAATGAAAATGCATGATTTAAAAAGATTTTCCATGATTTTTGGTTGGATCCGTGTGATGGTAGGGTCGTAGCCGATGGAGGTATGAGCCCTTCATGAATTCGGTATGTACCCTACGGTGTGGTTGTCGATGATAGATACAGGTGAAAAAGACTGTAACGCCCCGACCCCGAGCATGCTACTAAATCACAGTATCATAAGCAAAATTACACTAATTACAAAAATATTAAATAACTGTAACTAAGGCTCACCTTCAAGATCCCAATGTCTGGCTAGGAGCTCCAACTCCTGCACTGGAACTCGGCTGCACACAGTCTGCACCTGAAAACCAAATAAGCACGCGTGAGTGACTTCTAAGTCACCCAATACACGCCCTAAACACACAACCCACAAAATCTCAGCAAAACTATTAAAACTTCGCTTTTAATTTCAATGTTGGTTTTCTTTTGAAAATCCTCTTTTCTTTTTATTGGAAACCACTTGGGAATTTAATCCCAATTCATGCTCTTTTCAAAAGCCAAGTTTCTTTTCTTTTCTCAAAACATTTGGAAACTCATTCCAAAACCACATTCTCTTTCAAAAACACACCTTTGCATTTTCTTTTAAAACCTTTGGAATTCATTTTCCAAAACACATCCTTTTCAATACTTGGGATTTCTTCCCAAAATCACACTTTCAAATTCACATTTCTGACCAGATCCAGCCTAAAACACAATGCCTCTCGGGCTCAAAACTAAATCATAAATACTGACTGGTAATTGGTTAAAACATCATTATTATTCCATTTCAGGATTTTAGGACTATTTCATAAGTCCAATCCTGGTCAAATCACATTTCTTTTTCTTTATTCATTTCCACTTTTCTTTATTATTGTTACTTTGATCAGGGGTAACCAGGCACACAAATAGTAAGCGAGGACATCCCTTCCCTTACCTTTCTACACTGCCGTGGTGAAATTCCCCGTGCGGGATGCCACCACTCCGGTCAACCGACCTCAATTTCTTTCATATATGCAGGGGGATACGTCTTTGTCTGATGCCCCAGCGATGACCCGAACAACTAGGTACAATGACCAAGGCTCAGCCTACACCATCGATGACCCGAACAACTAGGCTCAATAACCTAGGCTCAGCCTACACCGTCACGAGCTCAGTGATCCGAACAACTAGATACAACGACCTAGGCTCAGCCTACACCGTCTCAAGCTCGAAAACCACAGTCGTGTCTGGCAACTGGTTTCATTGGAGCCTCTTACTCCTACCACGTTGTCGACACCAACCCCCGTGGTTCCTTAACACATTATTACTGTTTCATTTCAAAACTCTTTAAACTTTTCTTTTCAAAACCATTTTCCATTTCATTCTTTCCGTTGTAGGAATCTGTCTCCTTGCAACACTTGACCCTCCACTGGGGTCCAAACTCAAGTCATGAAAACCATGCTTAAAATCATAAATTGGGTCTCATGCCCAAAAACCACGCATAATCAGCCATTTTGTTCATTTATAGGGTCTAAAACCTAAAACCACACAAAATCATTCTTTTCATTCATTTATGGGATCAAAACCCAAAACCATGCCCAAATTTATTTATTTGGGTTCCACATTCCTCCATGTCATTACATCGGAAAAACATCACTTACATATGCTTAACATACCTTTTAAAACCATTTATCATTCATTTAAATTCATGTCTACACATATCAGGGCCAGGGCTAAAAAGGCATACCGAATTTCAAGTTCGGTATAACGAAATCTTCTAATTCGGTCGACCGAAAGATTTCGGTCTACCGAAACCAACGATACTGGCTTAATCTATCAGGATTTCGGCATACCGAATTCCTAGCAGACAGGGCACATCCTAGTTCTAAGCGGCGAAGAATCGCCCAATGTGGGAGTCCCGATCGGACCCACCAAACACGTATCACAAATTACCATAAAATCATGAGGTGTAGACTCTTGAGTCTACTTCAAAACCCCTCAAACCATTCCTCAATCCATCAACTATGTGATTCATACGAAAATCACAAAGGGGAAGAGCTCAATGAAACCTACTGTAGCTTACAACCCCAGATCACATTCAATTCCACTTATCTTCATCCTAACCGCATGATATCTATGTTTTCATACAATACAACTCATTCTCATCATTTTCCTTATTTTTCTACAATTTCCATGCATTTTGCCATTTTCATGGATTTTCTCACTTAATCTAAACATAAGGGAAACGAGATGGGACAAGGGTCGCGTACCTCTAATGGCCCCCCAACGAACCTTCCTACACTCCGGCGAAGTCTCTCCCGCCGGCGGACCACACAGACAGCCACCACCTCCTCCTCGGTTGCACGTCGTTCCTCCTTCTCTTCTCCTCTCTCAGTCACCTTCTCCTCTCCTCGCTTGCCTCCGCCTCTCTTTATCCCCTCCTCCCTGTGCGTCACGTCAGCCGTCTATCGCGTCGGAAATGACGGTGAGGCACAGGTCACTGGCTGGTGGTGGCACGGGTGTGGAAGAAGTGGAAGATGAAGACGGAATGGTGTGGGCTCGTGAGAGGGAAGGAAAAAGAAAAAAGAAAAAGAAGGAAAGAAAAGGAAGAAGAGACAGGCACACAAACCGAGGGGACTGTGCATCCTCAAACCAGACTCCTCATTGGTCCCAAATCACAAGCACGAGCACAACAAGCCAACCACAAGCTCATACATCCAAGAAATAACAGATTATCCATTAATAAATCACTTATGCAATATTACACTTAATAACATGGTTTATAAATAAAAATGGATAATCAGGGACAGATGTCACAAAGACCATGGCTCTTTGAGGTATTGCAAGGTCTAGGTGAAAAAGACCGGTCCATCCTCTTTACCTAGTGCTGGTTGGGCCTGGAGTTGTGAGTCCGTAGGTGTCCAAACACCAAAGGGGTAGTGAGAGGATGCACCCTATGCGTATTTGTGTGACCTATAAGGTCATGGACTGTGAGGCTTACGAGGACGTGGCGCATGAACTCTTACATAAGGTGGTTCATCGTAGTAGTGCAGTAATATCGAGGTTGGTGCGTTGTCAACTACTTGTAGCAAAGCCAATCACCTGTGGCCAGGGTGACACGATAGATTTTAACTGACTAGCATGCTAGACAATGACATATTATCCAGTTGTGGTGTTGTGATGTCCAAAAGAGAGATGTCAGAGTTATGTATGAGTCTGTGTGTATGCGGGGGTGGGGTGTATACTAGGTGTCACGCCCCAAATTTTCCACAATAATTTAAACAAATTAAATTACGGGAAAACTAAAGCTAAACAGTAAAATATCCAACCACCAGGAACCAGTGTGTGTGGCTAGCAGACTCCAGACTATATGCACTACGCTAAACCAATCGCATGTCTGCACTTGCGAACAAAACCACAAGGATAACGCATGAGTGACCAAAGTCACCCAGTACGCACCCCACGAAAACCACGGAAAACAAAACCATAATCAATTTTCCTTTTAAATTCCTTTCGCAAACCATTTCCTCAAAGCCTCAGAAACAAGGCCCACACTGGCCAAAACCACAAACAAGGACTCCATTGGCCCAAAACCACAAGCAACGGCCCTTAATGGCCAAAACCACACACAGTGAGTCGTGAAGCCCGGCGCCAGGCAACCAAACTATGGCTACACGTAGTCCACCAAGGAGCATCCCCAGCATTCTGCACTGCCACGATGTGCCACCCTGTGCAGGAGCCAACCACCGTCCCGCGATTCCCCTCTCACAGGAGAACCCTTAGAAGCCAACCCTTCTCTAGGAAGGCTGTCCTGTCTCAAAGGACACTACCAGCTACGGGGCACGTGTCCCACCCGCACTGGCCACCACAGGGTACGCCTCCTTAGGGCTTCCTCCACACACGGCGCTCAGGAGGGAGTGTCATACCTCCACACCCGACAACAGCCAAGCCTCAGTGCTCACAGCGACAACAGGAGTATCATACCTCCCCGTCATGCCACAAGACACCTCAACCCGCGGACCACAACCTTAGCCTCGGGACGACAGTCAAGGAGTCTCATACCTCTAGGACCCGACGCCCCTCAGC
Organism: Posidonia australis; assembly: GCA_024699735.1. Classification (NCBI taxonomy): domain Eukaryota; kingdom Viridiplantae; phylum Streptophyta; class Magnoliopsida; order Alismatales; family Posidoniaceae; genus Posidonia; species Posidonia australis. The sequence continues at coordinate 16,948 of JAMKQA010012950.1, forward strand.
CTCAGGTATCTCGGCCCCACGACCTCAACAGGGGACATCGCGCCCGACCACCCAAGAATGTCGTCACATTCCTTGGTCCCGACGACACGATCCCACACTGTCTCGGCCCACAGACAGAAAATCAGGAAA